>JAQBSW010001075.1:0-151534 GCA_029291075.1 Eudiplozoon nipponicum | reverse complement strand
ACGTCATTTAAGGGGACCGACTAAATCAACATGGATAAATCTGAAACGAGCGTTTGGCAGATCGAAATTGCCAAATTTTAAGCGAGTATTACGAAAGAATTTTGAGACTTAACGTGGCCGGCAAATTTTAAATCATTCGGTACTATTTTGTGGAATGGTAGGCCAAAAATTGCGTTCTTGAAACAAAATGTCCGTATTTTAAAAGATGTATTATTTTGTTTCTCAGTGCTGTCCTTTTCGTTTCGGATTTGACCGCATTTTTCTTGTGCGGGACAATTGTTAGCACTCATAGGTCGGCAAAATCTTGAACCTTTTATCTTTTCAGATGATGTAATTTTTGGCCTCAGTTGATGGGTTCTCACTTGTCCCTTCTCCTTTAAGCCTTCAATTAGCTGATTGTCTGAAAGCGCTTTAGGATCAAGATCCGCCATTGATCTTTCACCTATATTTCGAGACGTTATTTCCAGTCTCATCTTCAGGGTTGACACAATACGCACAGTAGTAAAACACAACTTGTGGCAAATGTGGTATCCTCATTCAAGACAGATATATTTATATATATTTTATTTTAATTGTCTTCCTAATATCCGGTCTTATACCTAGTCTCTAATTCTCAAATGTATACAAAGACTTATCCCTGTCCCCCTCTGCGCACACATCTACCTATAAACATGTGTATTTTAACTATAAGCACACCTAATGGATTGACATACACGCCTATCAATGATGTCTATATTTTAATTGCTGTACCGGACGCATAGAAAGATCAACAAATTTTGAATTCTATATTGCTGTAATCCTCACCTGCCCCCCAGTTCACCTAATTTCATCCAGCTTGCAATCGGTTATATACAGAGAGATTAAAAAACTATTGAAACTCTATAGAGTATTATTCTATCATTTTGACAAGACCGAATACGGAAGTTACACTAACTAAATCGTTTTTCCGCTCAGTACACATTTATACTCAGATCCTATATGAATTAGTTTCTGTATTAAAATATCGTATATATCTATATATATAGATAAACATATAAGCAACTATGTGGGTTACTCCCACATCTTTTATAAATATCTATATATTTAAATATAACTATACCTACGTGTATACACTATATATATATCAGCAATCTTTTATATTTTAATTTTATTTTACTTATATATTTGTACCCACATCTTATAAAATATCCATTTATACATATGTCCACACGCTATCTATGTATATATATATAGATAAGCATATAAGCAACTATGTGGGTTCATCCCACATCTTTTATAAATATCTATATATTCATCATATATATATATATATATATATATACGTGTATATACCATATATATAATATGAATCTCATACAAGCAACACTGTGAGTCCCTCAACGGATAAATTATATCAGTAAAACGTCTCGAAATATAGGTGAAAGATCAATGGCGGATCTTGATCCTAAAGCGCTTTCAGAAAATCAGCTAATTGAAGGCTTAAAGAAGAAGGGACAAGTGAGAACCCATCAACTGAGGCCAAAAATTACATCATCTGAAAAGATAAAAGGTTCAAGATTTTGCCGACCTATGAGTGCTAACAAATGTCCCGCACAAGAAAAATGCGGTCAAATCCGAAATGTCCGTATTATCCACATCAGGATGAGTTAGATTGTGATATTCATCAAATGCTTGACGTCGACAGTCTGGTGGAAGCCAAATTTTACTAGCCACCTCTTCCTCGATATGCGATGACCTCTACATCGTCAAGCTTGAAACTAGTAAATTTGTCAAGTTACCTTCGCCGTCATTATGTGAGTTCCTTTTCTATTTCTTGGTTCGCCTGGATATCTTTCCATAGCGACAGTTTTGTGTTCTGATAGACTATACAATTTATTTCAATGCGAGATAAGCTATCGGACACCACATTATCTTTGAACTTCACATGACTAATGCTGGAATGGCACTCTCTCAGGTGGATCATTTGCCGCATTACTAATTGTGAGTAATTCTTTGAAACTTTCTTTAAGGCCTCCACTAACGACGCGTTGTCCAACTTCACCTTGAAAGGGAAACACAGGCGATATCGTTCAAAGTGGAGGCAGGTGTCGTGCAGAGATAGTAATTCTCTTTACATTGCCGAATATCTATTTTCCGCGGATTCCAATGTTTTGGAATAAAATTCTGTGGGATGCATTTCACCATCAACTTCTTGTTATTATGTAACGCAATGGGTTCCATCGTATGCGTTGTTTGATATTTTCAATGATGCATTTTGCTGAACGACATGTAATGTTGTATGTTGCGGAAGCAGCCTTTTTATTCGTTCGGACATCAGCTGATCGTTTGCGTCCCAGCGCAAACACGAGTTTGACTTTGTCTGAGATGTCTCGTCAGTTGTGCTTGTGGTTGTGCCGTCATCGGAATAAATGACCTGTAATAATTACACACGCCAAGAAAGCGTCACAATTCTTTCTTATTCATCGGTGTGGGAATTTTTCTGATTGCCTCGATTTTATCGCCTAGGGTGTTTATAACGCGATTTATAATCGAGCAACCTATGAATTTCACTTGTTTCTGTTCCCATACGTATTTTCTATGCTTAACACAAAACCGAACTGATCAATACGAGTTATAGTCTCTTTGAGATCTTTTAAATGCTGCTCATAACCATCCGAGGCTTTTAACACATCATCTACGTAAATATGGGTACCTTGAAGTCTCCATAGATCCTCGTTGATTAATCTCTGAAAGGTGTGTTTGCATTGCACAGACCAAATGTATACGCGTATGTTCAAATAACTCAAAAGGGGTAATGACAGCTGTTTTCGCGATGCTTTCTTCTTCGAGAGGAATCTGATGATAAGCTGACTTAAAATTAAGAATTGTTGGGCTATTTCGGTAATAATACCTTTGACATTATTTATTGGATAACGATTTGGAATTGTAACAGTGCTGAGGACGCGATAATCACCACATAATCTCCAATCAACAATGTGTTTCTTGACTTGCATGTGAATTTTTTCTTTCCATGGACTAGAACTAGGACAAATAATACTGGCCTCTAACATCAGATCGAAATTGGGCTTGGCAGCCTGTAACTTTTTCTGATCTAAGAGCCAAGCACTGACTAAGGCTGACAATAAGGAAAAAACCGGTCTACATGGTGAATTGCCTGTTTCACACTATGCAATGGTTAGTTTATACATACAAATGTATATACATATTTGGTCAGGTGTATATATCAATTCGCAACCTTGATTAAAACAAATTGTTATCAGCGCCCAAGCAACCAATGTTCATGTAATTATATAAATGTTCATTTCAATACCACTTCCTCATGTAACGTGGTATAATGACAGATTGGAGATGGTTAGTTGGAAATTTAGGTCTAAAAGGATGCTATATAAGCTCTAGCTTAAGGAAAGGCTAACAAATAAGCATTTGTTAGTATATAAATAAAAATTGTGTGTAGTGTTGGACAGGGTGGCTCAGTGGTTAGCAGATTCCGAAGCAGACATGCCCCGGTTCGAGCCCTGTCCGCGGCAAATTCTGGACAGTATTTGTTGAATTCCCAATAAGGGCAAAACCGGCCTACTGGATGAATTGCCTTTTCCACTCCATACAATTCTTAGTTTATACTGACAAATGTATATACATAATGGGTCAGATGTATATATCAAGTTCGCAACCTTGATTAGAATTAACTAGTGGGCCTTTTGTTGCTATATGATGCCGCGTCAATAACCTATCTGGAGTGATTGGATATGATATTTTAATATTTATGATGTTCGGGAAAGTGTTGACGAACACACGTTCTCGTGTGTGATCCTATTCGAACGAGTCATTACACTTGATGAATTAACTAGGCGAACGTCACTACCAACAATGATATGCACTATCAAATTCGTTACTGGGACTAGCAGGGTACCACTGGCTATATCAATTATCAGTCCATACTTAGAGGGAATTTATAAGCGTAGTTTACAATACGGCACGTCCGCGACGACAAACATCCGAGGAAACACGCGGCATAGACCTAGTGATACCTTAAGATTTGCCAAGCAATGTGTTCCAATTGACTGACCGTTGTCATCTTTTAGCTTTAAATCGGTGCTGCAAGTTATAGGAAAATTTTGCGTTACTAATGATATTGCAGCTCCTGTATTTACCAAGAGCGCGATTGGTGAGAGTGGATCTTAAAAACCATTAACGATGCGGCTTGCTGGGTGACAGAAATAATACGCACTGGCCTTACTTCCTCTATACTTTTCTGTTTGTAGGTATAAAATTATTCTTAGGTAGACTGCCTGTGGGCAACCATAGAAATTCACACACGGTAACACCTTGGCAGGTTCTGAGGCAATTTCTTGTTCTGTGTCCCCATATATAATTATTTACACACCAGTTATTAAGCTTGACCGCTGGAGAACACATGTCTGATTGATCTGTTTATGCTATTTTGCTGACAACGAGATAAATGGCCGTAACGCTGTGCTCTGTTTTAATGGTGGCAAGGGACCGGACTGTCGTTGCAATGATTGACGGGAACGGTGCGGTCGGTGCGATGTTAGGCCGGAATCCTTCATCCCATAATTCTTAAATAGTTCAAGGAGATTGGACAGGACCGATGTAACCTTAATTTTAAAAGTCCTGAACTCTGCCGAGAGTGCATCATAACTATTTAATGACTATCTGATAAACATAGCATATCGGTACTTATATTCAAACATTATATCATCAAAAAATGTCAACTAATAATTGAGGCAGTTAATGTCCAAAAGACAATTATAAGCACATTAATAGTGACTAATTTCGAAGACAAAGAAAATTTGCGATGTTTCTAAATTAAACCATTAAATTTTAAATATGATCAACAGTTTACTGTCTATGAAAAAAATTTTAATGTTTTAGATCTAGCACAAAGAAAACTCGGATTTTAAATTTCTATTCACGCAAACATTATTTAAATTAGAGTATTAAACAACTTTAAGTTGGTCGGCATAAAAATGTCCTAAAAATTGCACACATAATATTTTCTGATTTATGATAGTTCTTTTAGAATTGAAGACTAGGACATGATATATATTAACATTTCTTGAGAAAAATTTAATTTCAAATGTTTGTAAAATTGCCTGACTACATAATCACTAGCGACTCATCAGTAGGAGCCGGTATTACGCCCTTTAACCACAATATATTTGGTCGAAGAATGTGGAATAATGGGACGGTCTATTATTCCATTCTTTCAAAATACTCTCAGTAGTTAAAGGCATCAATACTCGCTCCCTAAATGAAGTCGCTAGCATACAAAACAATGTGCACGAGATTACACTTTTCGTTTCATGCTGCTGGTTTATCCTTCTTTTCACAACTAAACTAATTTGTTACTAGGTTCGCAGCACCTAATACATGCCACATATATATTAGCTCTTCGCTACAAACAGTATTTAACCATAATCACTAGCTTGAGAAGAATAGTTCATCCTTGAAAAGTTGCTGACTTCATGTAGGCGACCTTTTACAATCAAATTGAACACAGACACCGGCAAATCATTTGCCTAACGATAAATTGACCAAAACGTTTTATTTTAATTACAAAATTTGTTGCAGAATTTGAATGCCATTAATGCATGTACACAGGTAGCCTTACCATTCTTGACAAAGGACGTCGTATCCGCGGATGATAAATAAAGTATTCTTTATTGATTCCATGTAATTAAGTCATTGAAAGAAGCGAGGTTATATTAAAACACGGTACAATCACTTGGGAAAATATAAATATCGAGTAAATATGAGTTAAAGTCTCGATTTACCATTCGGCGTCAATCTAGAATTCAAAACTTAACACAGTACATTGATCAGTGTTTGTGTGCTAATTTGTATACCCGCTAATTGGTCAGCCAGTTAATCTACTCGATGAGCACAATATGAACGCCAATTCGCATGGTAACACTATTGAAAATATAATATTTTTATAATCAAATAGCCTTTTGATTGTTGATCACATTTTACGATTATAACACATTCCTAATAATGTTAATAATAATTTTAATAATCGAAAAAGGCCGTTTGATAGAAATGACCAAATTTACGAAAATGAGTGGTATTCATAATCCAAAAATTATGAACATCAATATAATGAAAATATTATTCTGTATATAAAAGAATAAAAAGACTAAACATTAATCGTGCTACAAAAAAGATTGACAAACTGAAAATAGTGTTCTGTGCATATAAGAATTAAATTGCTCTGAACATAGCCATGTTGGATTTCCCGCCTCAAATATTGATGTCATTTACGTCAAATGTAAATCGAACTCGTGGGCGGAGTCATGGTGTCTTCGGTGTGCTCTGCTGTAGTTTCTGTCAAGCGAGTTTACTCTTTAAGCTCAGTGGTTGGGGCACCGAATTCTGAAACAAACATGCCCAGGTCCGAGCCTTGTGCGCGGAAATGTATGGTCAGTAGGTGATGAGTTCCAAATAAAGATGAAACGGGTCTACTGGATAAATTTCTTATTCAAAACTGCACAATTAATTTATACTGTCAAATGTGTGCGTATAAAAGATCAGTTTGTTATATCATGATCACAACCTTGTGTATAGACTATGTTATCACCTCCCGCGCAGCCGATATTAATTTAATTTTTAAATGTTCCATTCGATACAACTTCCTCATTTCAAACAATAATTGATTGCGCGGGTGGTGGTTACAATTCTTTAAATCAAGTTAAATGAATATAATAAAGCAATTAACAATTTAATGTCTAATGGCTATCCCAGACAATTAATTGAATCAATTATTAAAAGGGGAGTTAACCAGAAACAGACGTA
Organism: Eudiplozoon nipponicum; assembly: GCA_029291075.1. Lineage (NCBI taxonomy): Eukaryota > Metazoa > Platyhelminthes > Monogenea > Mazocraeidea > Diplozoidae > Eudiplozoon > Eudiplozoon nipponicum. The sequence goes on along the minus strand of JAQBSW010001075.1, from coordinate 144,721 downwards.
CTATGGGCCAGAGAAGAAAACCGTCTAACTAAACATCCCATTTAAGGGGGATGCAGTTTCCCGAATGGCAATAAAAGAAAGGTGAAGCAGCATTGACACGCACATTTAATGCAGCCAAACTACGAGTGTTATTTAGGGTAACACACTTGCCTTTACCAGCAATCAAAGAGAAACAGCCGTTAATGTCGATGTAAATATTATTTACCAATATACGGCCGCAAGTTGTCGATCAGCACGTAGGCCGATCGACCAGACGTTAATTGCTCGAATGAGAACATTGCAGCTTGAACGCCTGTTTTAAAATCAAATGGTGAATTCACGTCTGCTATTGCGCAACACATCATCAAAACATCGCACGTATGTTCTCCAGACGTAGCATTCAAAGTAATTACTAAATGCAAAATCAAAAGGGAGCTAGCCACATACGAAGCCTTATGGATAAGCAAATTACAGCCGGATTTATGTAAGCAGAAGAAGCACGTACAAGCATTGAGCTTGAACTGGATGTGACGCACGCAATTTGATTGGTTTCAGTTTTTCACACTCTCTCTATGTTCACATATTTCTATCTTGTTTTGCTTTCCAATTTATATATAAAGATATGTTCATTAGTAGATATTTGAGAAGACCATGAGAAAGAAAATTTTCTTATATCTGATAAAATTTCTTTTTGTTTTTGCACACAGGAAGGATACAATGAATATATATATATATATAATTTGAAAAAAATAAATAATACAAATTGTTTTTTTGAATGAATATGCATATATATATATATTTATTTATTTTATATATGTGGGCATATATGTGAATAAAATTAACTCTATAAGTTGGTTAACTTAGGAGCATACATATTATTAGTTATTGCCTACCTTATATGTGGGTTATCTATACTTTGCCCCAACTACCTCTTCCTTTCTCTCTTTACTTGCTCATAACCTAAGCGTCGCTCTGGCTGGCACTATTTTTCTATTACGGGAGTTTATATAGCAGCCTATTTACATTATTTGTGTTCACAATCACGTACACCTGTTTATTTCAAGTTTTGAATTTTAAATTTGATTACTGTGACATCTCAACAGTACAGCTATACCACACCCTAACCCAATAACAAATTGCACACTTGATGAGATAACGTATTTCGGGAATACGAGTTTGTTGCAATTGTACTGAGGTAAGGGTCGGATCTGCCATTTGCAGGATGCCTATATATATATATCGCTACATTTTTTAAAATATGAGAACGAGGGAACGTACTCCATGGAATAACATTTATTAATAAATCTTATTTCTACTAGTATCTACAGCCATTATTCTGGATTCGTTAATATTTTCGCTCACCCAATCATAACTGTACATTTGGCTTATGGCTGGAGTGCGTTTCCTTGTTCTCATATATATATATATATATATATATATATATATATATATATATATATATATATATATATATATATATATATATATATATATATATATATATATATATATATATATATATATATATATATATATAGTTGTTCAATTGGTGTTTTCATTTACTCCAATTATATACATATATAGAGTTTAGAAACAGACCAATTTTTTGGTTAATACAATTAGTGAATCAAAAAATATTTCGGAACGAGGTTACCACATTTGCTTAAATCTGCTAGTGTGATCATTTTGTCTCTGTGTGAGGCCTGATGACTGAACGAGAAATGCTGCTCAAAACGTCGCCAGTCAACGAAGATTAGATCGTTCCTCATTTCCAGTGATTAATATGAACGATGTTGAAGCCTTCGTAAGAAAGGGACGAATCAGCTCCCTGCTACCACGAAGACTAAGGCTATGCGTACTTAGATATGGGGATCGATCGTATCTTTGCGAAACTGCTAGTGCAAAGCAGCAACCCACGATCGCAACACGTGGAATTTCACAAAGTGAAGCCCACACTGCGCAATCTTTCAAAATATCTGACAAAAGAAGTTGATTAATAATTATTACGTTAAAACTTACCGAGTTAGGTAATCCACAACTGGAAAACGTGGTTTAACTAACTTATCAAGAACTGTGCAGCCCAATTCATCAACAATTGTAACTCGCGCCAGTTCGCTTCCTGCTTTAGTTAACACCATTTCACAATCGATGGCATACATAGGGCTAGTAGATGTAGGCGTTTCATAATGAGGCTGTTTCAAAAAACATATACATAAACTCCAGCAATAATTTTGTCAGTCTAACGTTAGCGAAAAATAAAAAGAACACTTCACAACTAACAAATTTAGACAGTAAGACACTATCAAAGTTAAATAAACCATAAACTTAATTATTCTATTCATAATTGAACATGAAGTTATAGAGAAAACACCACTTTGATTACCGTAACAAAGTGCACGATAATAAAGTTAATATAACAGTAATTATTTTTATTAAGGCAAAAAGATTTTTCACACGACAAATAGAGCCATTTTATTTATTTTTTCTCTATTCTTATTACGCGAGTTAATTTCTGTTACATGTATCAAAGGCTGATAAAAGTAAACTATTGATTAAATAAAATATCACATTAAAACCGTGCAAACTAAAGCCTACCTGAAATGCATTTAATCCACAGAAAACGAAAATTTGTTAAAAATAATTAATAATATATAATAATTTCGTTGTAACATCAAAATGTTATCAAATGTAGACAGAATGTTTTCTTTTGCAAAACTATTAAAATTAATTCCATAAATTGGACGGCTATCAGACCATTGAATTACCTATTGCGAAATTAGTTTGGTTAAGATCTACGTATTATTCAGGTTCAGCAAATTATCACACAATTCATGTTTAAATATAATTAAATTAATGTAAATCACACAAGTATAAACAAATCGCATTTATGCTTGCATTTTGAGGCACATCAGTTATATTAGGAAAATATATTCAAAAGAATAATTTCGATTCGACTTCTAATCTAGCAGAATTATTATTAGATGTTTGACGACAGATTTTGAAATGACAGAAAAAGCTAAAGTCAATGACAATAGAATACGATGGTAAAAGATGCGTTCACCTATTGGATGGGATCCACGTAAACTTCATAGTTCTTCGTTGGAAATCCTGCACGACATGGCCTCGAATCGAGTTCCCTGGCGATACTGTTGCAGAGTTTAAATAGACATTTCGTTAACTTTCTTTTCCTGAATTAACTGCGAGGCTTGGCATTGTTTATGAAGCGAAACAGTAAAAACTGCAAGAAAGCTATATTGCATATGGCGCCTTACCTTAAATTTGACTTCGTCCAAATTGTGTTGGGTAGATGACGTAGTCTTTGCGTTACATAGGTAGGTATCCCTATTAGAACTGAATCCTTTCCCTCATATTTCACTCTTCTTTAACAATTCTTTGTTAAAAATTATTTTTTGACACTAGCTTTGCAAAACAAATAATTCCGTCTACTGCCCTCATTTTCCTCTACATAATTCAGGATCCGCTTCCTGACCTCCTTGCCAACAGTCGACTCATAGAACCAAAAAGTTGACAATTATTATATCAAGTGAAAAAATTCGTTTGAGCGACTTCGTTTATACGAACTGGTAGATCTCTTGTCCTAGATAAGTGTGTATTATGTGTGTGTCGGTGTCCAAGTGGCTGCACGTGAACACTAGTCAAAGTTTCATTCAGTGACGATTCATTAAATAGACGTCCCATATGCACATGCATGTGTTAATTTAATTAAACGCACATGTACGTTTAAATAAGTGAAATTAAAGTTATTAATATCAATTCCTCTTCGCATATGTTAGTCAACTTTTACACTCACGTATCTATGAATGACATCTCTGATGAGATGGGGCCATTATAATTTGAATACACTAGACGCAAAATGTTATCAAGTTAAATATTGAAGAATTAGCAAAATTAACTACTGAAAGATATATTACATTAATATTGTAAAAATAGGATGATATTTGACGCAAAGCTTCATTTAGTGTTACACTCCATAAGAAGCCCAAGTTAATAGATCATTAGCTAATCCTTCACCGACATATAAGTTAATCTAAAACCAACGTTCTTACTCTTTTACTTTAGCGAGATTCCGATTCTGATTCGTGCAATCTACGTTTCCCGCCATTATTCAATTATCTTTTCCAAATTGAGCCCGGTGTTTTTTCTATGGCCATTTCATTAAGTATGTTATTAATCGATTTAATTTCAAAAGCCCTTGTAATCTATCTTGCTGATCTAATGCGATCACATAATGTACGTGTTTACAGCCGTCACAATTAATTGTGTCTCGTCTCTATTGTACAACATCCAGAAATGCTAAATTACTATATCAATCTTTTTAATCGTAAATTTCAGTTCACTCACTTGGTTAACAAAAATTAAGACATTTATCATCCTCCCCAACGTTCCGAATAACGAATGTCATCCAGGAATTGCACATACAATTTGGGCTTGAGATCGCAATATCTAGAAGGCTTCGCCATCTAATGATTAAAGATATTTACAATCTGAACTGACGATAGTTTTCCTATTTTAAAACCACTAATTTGTTCATAAAGTTCCTTCTTAAAAATAAAATAATTAGATGCTTTGCGTTTACAATAATACTACATCTTAACTCGCAAATCTGTCGTTTTAATTTAGACAATCTCAACCAAATTATATGAATTCCTCAATGATTGGTCAAAGATCAAATCTTTCGTTATTCTATGACATAGAAAACTGGACATTTCGTATGTTGTGGAGAAGTGGTCATTGAAAATAATTCTCATATTTTCCTAGTTTGTGAACCTCTACTAAGTATAAGAGTGTTAACATATGCTTGATTTAATTCACCAGAAGCAATCACATTATTTATCGATAAATTCACTTCTCCTTGAAAATTATCAATAGGAATTATATTGACTTTCATCTATACATCTGTTATCTAGTTATCATTATTAAAAGATTGACTAATCAGAGCCATTGATTCTCTTCTGTCTGCTCTCAAATATATTACATTTTTATTAATTCTTTTGACTTTACAATTCTCATTGCTATGTAACGGTGAACCATCAGCTATTAAAGTCTTTTATAAAGCCATCTGTAATGATGAATTGTAAGAATGTATACTATTAAAAATATATATATATATATATTGTACTGCTTCGATACACAAATTTGAAAATTAAAATGTCGGTCCTGGCAAGTCGATTTCAAGTACGATGCTCGAGCGAGTTCGTCGTCATTTTATCGAATTAACTGCATGCCCAGGTAAGGTAATGTAATATTAGACTCATACTCCATTTTAAATTTTAAATTAGTTTATACGTCATTTGTATCCTCCAAAATTCTTACCTAAATAGTAGTGATAGTTAGGAAGAGAAGCATAGCATGGAATCCACATACCTTCCATATACATCGCAGTTTTCCATAACAGATTAGATTCCGTTTCTATTTTAGGTAATACATATCAAAATCACCTAAAAATGATGCAATGAAACTTACCATGGGCACACAATTAGTTTGAAGATAATATTAATCCTCAACATAAAACTGCAATTATCGTTTGTATATTATATGTATATGCAATTGTGTATTACGTGTTGCACATATAGTATGAAATTATTTCAAATATGACCAGAAGGATAAACCAAAGACAGCATGAACAGAGTATAAGTGCACGTTTTTAGTGCGTACTGGCGACTCATCAGTAGGAGCCCGTATTACTCCCTTTACCCAATATATATTTAGATGAGGAAAGTGAGAAAATAAGACGGTACAATCTCCTATTCGAATTTGTAAGCCTGTAGTAGTGAAGCTTACTGTATATAGTCATGTGCAATGCGACTTCAAGCTAACTCACTAAACACAATATATATATATATATATATATATATATATATATATATATATATAGCCGAGTCTAGAAATGGTACTAACAATATGGCTATTGTGCACAAGATTATACTTTTCGTTCACGCTGTCTTTGGTTTATCCTTCTGGTCACAACTGAACTAATTTCTTACCAGGTTAGCAACACCTAATACATACTTGCATAAACATAAGTTCTTCGCAACAAATAATATCTAACTGTTATATATTGAACTGAATTTGATAACTGATATCGATCAAGGCCAGATAGTATGGATTTACTGGAGTAACAGGTGTTCAGAAATAGCTGTAATTCTCAATTTTGGTGAACTATAGCATACATTGAAATCCATCATGGTGGCACCATGTACAGTCTCGGCAGCCAGTGTTAATCCCATGTACCTTATCGCTAAAATAATGTTGGTATCGGGTACTGATACAATAGCCATAGTGTTGGTATCCTATACAGACTCGGTATATATATTATATACAGTGAGTTAGTGTTGAAGTCGCATTGCCGAGACGTCATATGATGTTAGCTTCACTATTACAGGCTTACAAATTCGTCTAGGAGATTGTACCGTCCTATTATTCCACATTCTCCGACCAAATATATAGTGGTTAAAGGGCGTAATACCGGCTCCTACTGATGAGTCACCAGTAAGCACGAAACGAATGTGCACGAGATTATACTTTCTGTTCATATTGTCTTTGGTTTATCCTTCTGTTCATAAATGAACTAATTTGTTACTAGGTTCGCAACATCTAATACGTACTTACATGCTATTGCTATTGTGTCAGTACCCGATACCAGCATAATGGTACCGAAAAGGTACATGGACTAATTCTATGGTTTCAGAGTCAGTACACGGTACCAATAAGATTTATTTCAATGTATGCTGAAGTTCACCAAAATTGAGCATAACTATTTCCGGACAACTGCTAATCCAGTAAATCCATACACTCTGGCCTAGATCGATATCAGTTATCACATTTCGCGGTAATCATGACATCATTCAATTTAATATATAACAGATACTGTTTTTTGTCATAGAACTAATATACATGCAAATATGTATTAGGTGTTGCGAACCTAGTAACAAATTAGTTCAAGTATTTTTTGAATGTTGACTGCGTGCTAGCTTCATATATTCCAATGCTGCGTTTTGCGTATGCGGGTAATAGCTGTGCACTGTCAGTTCCACAAAGATCCGATTTATCACATTTTCCAATTTTGTTTTGTCTTTGATCGGGTTGGATTATAATTCGTTCCAATGGAAATCACATCTTTGTTTATTGGCGACGTTTCGGTGCCTACTTTCCAGCACCATCCTCAGGCCACAAAACACACAATAGCAGATTTAAGCAAATGTGGTAACTTCGATCCAAAACCATTCTGTTTATATATATATTTTTACTCAACACTAGTTTTAATCATAGTAACTAAACTCAATATATAACTATTTGTAATTAGCAGACCAATCCTTACCTCAGCTATCTCAAATTCCCGGTATACATAATCTCATCTCGTATGCAGAATATTGTAGGGGAGAGAGACAGTATCGAACCGTTTCTTATTTGTTATAACTGTATTGCTACTATGTCACGGTAATCAAAATTCAAAATTGATAAAACTAAAACCTTGACTGTCATATACTGTATTTTATTTAAATCCGGGAGCTCTAATGTATACAATGGTGTATAAGGTATTGCGCACATAGTAACAAATTAGTTCAAATATGGAGCAGCAAGTTACTTAGATGGATGGAGAGTGAATGTCACAGCGACGCTTAGGTGAAAGATTAAAGAGAGAGAGGTAGAGATAGTATAGACAACTAACGTTTTTTCAAAAACTAATCGTAAGCACAATGCGATGTTAATCAAATCATAGAAATAATTGCATAAGAATATTTACTCATATGACTAAAATAATTCATTTTACCTATATACATATATATCTAAATATAATATCGTAACACCTTTATATATATATATATATATATTTGAAGAAGGACCATTGTTAATTGTTAAACATGAATATTTTCTATTCTTACTATATATTTATTACGTTAGTCACACCTTATATCAATATATAAAATACATGTCAATATGTATAAAAACATATATATGAATATAAGCAACAGTATGAGTCCAACATCCCTAATCCTATATATATATATATATATATATATATATATATATATATATATATATATATACATTAGTAATAATTATTTATTAAGTTATTCACACCTTATATTAATATATAAAATACATATCAATATGTATAAAAACATATATATATATATATATATATATATATAAGCAACAGTGTGGGTCCAATATCTTTAATCATATATATATATATATATATATATATATATATATATATATATACATATATATACGTTTGCATATTTCTAAAAAATTATTATTTTTCCTTTTTTTTCTTTTTTTATTCCTGTTTTTGACCAATTAATCTAATTGTGTATTTATTTATATAAATATATAAAATACGATATGTATATATATGATATAGATTATACAAATAAATATATATTTTAATAGTAATGTCTAAAATGATTAATCTCCGTATATATATATCTATATATAATGTATATAGAATAAGCCTATCTATCTACCGATAGACCTATCTATATATCCGTCTATCTACCATATTTTGAGTTACTCTTAAAGGACATTAGATTAAGAATTATATTTATGTAAGGTAGAAATATCTTAATAAATGAATAATACGTTAGTCCTAGAGAATATATTCATGGTTAACAGCTATCAAGTATCCTTTTAAGAGGAACTCAAAATGTAGATAGATTGACGGATATATAGATATGCCTATCGGTAGATAGATAGGTTTATTCTATTTACATAATATATACATACATATATATATATATATATATATATATATATATATATATATATATATATATATAGGATTAGGTATATTTGACTTACGCTGTTGCTTATATTTATAAATGGTTTTTTATACATATTGACATGTATTTTATATATTGATATAAGGTGTGATTAACGTAATAAAATATATAATAAGAATAGAAAATATTCATGTTTAACAATTAACAATGGTCCTTCTTCAAATATATATATATTGGGCAATCGAAAAGGGGGCATACGCAAAACGTGACCGAGCCAACGAAGTTGATGGAGCCTTATTTGTTTTTCTAACGACGAGCACTTATTGTCAGATCTACGGATGTCAACGTTAGTTATTCGTTGTTGGTAACCAACATGTGCTATACTTCTCAAACAACGATGATCGAATGCCTGTAAGCGTCTCAGATCATCAACTATAAGAGGCCAAGTTTCACTAGCGTATAGTAAGACTGCGCGTACAGATGCATTGTAAACACGACCTTTAAGGCAAAGTGAAATATTCGCGTTTCTCCATAAATGACGAAGGTTCGAGAAAGCTACTCTAGCTTTCGCGATCCGTATTCTCACCTTGTCGGACATATTGCCTACGTTATTGATAGAGCTCCCAAGATATGTAAACCTGTCGACTATGCCAAGATCTTCATTCTGCAGTTGCAACGTTGGAGTGAGTGGTGGGTGATCCGGTAACAGTATCTTACATTTAGAGGGTGCGAATTTCATACCGAAAGACGGAACAACGTCTGCTAATCTATTTAAGTTGGTCCGGGCAGCATGCTGATTGTCGAATAATTGTACGATATTGTCCGCAAAGTCAAAATCGACTCGTTTATCTCCCGGGAGAACTTCAACTCCAGCGTCCTGAATGTGTGGGAGTGTTGCTCATAATAGCATCGATTACAAAATTAAGCAAAAATGGGGAAAGTGGACAAATCATCGGGGCCTGCGGCTTTGCGGCGCTTAAGAGATAAAATTGCATCGCGTACTTCTAACTCGGATGGTTCTGCGGGACTAACATTCCACTCTGTTGATGCAGACATGCTTTCAGGAATCGGAACTGACGCGGGTGGCCAAGAAAATTGATCTCTAAAGTGTTCAGCCCACCTGTCAAGATGACTTATTTTATCGGTTATTAATTCGTTGTTACTATTATTTATAGTTTCGCTAACTTTTAACTTTCTCGGACCTGTTGTGCGTATAAGTTGGAACAAACAGCGACTATTACCTGACGCGAAAGCTACTTCCATTTCTTCAGCCTTTCTGTTCCAAAGTTTTCTAGATCGCCTTTTAGACTGCGCTTAAGTTGGCGTCTTATATTGCGACGGGTATTATTATGAGTCGAGCCAGATGGAATTTGGCGCCTTATTTCGAGTATCTCCGTAGATTTTACAGAGAGCCAGTGATTATTTCTACGGGGGCCTGCTATGCCACATACAGTAGTACCTGCTTTGTGCATAGTGGAACTTATCTTGGACCAAAGTATATTCGGATTTTCACTATTCAGACCAGTTAGATTATCCTTTAGAATATATTCATAGTTTTGTCGGAAGGACGGTTATTCGAGTTTGCCTACATCAATTAGGGGTATATTCTTAATTATTTTCCCGGAAAATTTTAGAGCAAATCTACAACGGATAAGTGCATGGTCCGAGTCGACATAAGTGTTCCAAAAAGGGCGACAATTCTGGATGCAACCACGCCATCTATAACTAATTACTACATGATCTATTTGAGTCCACCGTTGCCCGGGTGTTGGAGGACGCTATGTAGAACAACGTCTAACAATACGTCTGAAATTTGTACTACTTAAATATAGTCTATGTTCAGCGCAGCTATACAAAAGCCATTCACCATTATCATTGCGAGTCGAGCTTAGACTGTATCTTCCACCTTAATGAAATTCTGTGTTACTTAAGCGACCAACTTGAGCATTCATGTCACACATAACCAGGACTATATCCGAACTTCGTGCTTTACTTAGTTAGGAGCTTAATTCGGAGTAAAAAACGTCCTTGCTTTCTTCTGTGCTGCAATCGGTAGGAGCATATGCAGATTCAACGAAGAGGCAAAGATGATAACGGTTTTTTGCTTTGATTTTAGTAGATGTATTTAAACGTGCCGCACACAATCGACTATTTAAAGGGATCCATTCAATTAAGCAAGCTTCAGCTCGCGCGCTAAGGGCAATACCAACGCCCCATTTACCGGCTTGAGAGGACTCTGTGGAACCAGATGTTCGAAGCCAATAACGCGTAGATAGGGATGGTGCAACTAGTTCTGTAATACACGTAGGATCCTGTACTCTGGTTTCAGATACGCAACATATGTCGATTTCTAATTTATCCAACGTACGAGCAAGAGATTTTTGCTGTCCAAGTTGTTTTAATGTTCGCACATTAAATGCGCCTACGTTAAAACCTAACTTAGGTTTAATGAATGATCGTCTACTAGGACCATTGTTGTAGTGAACACTACTCTCAGCTACCTACGGGAAGTAGTCAATAATCGCACGGATTACTGTTCTTTTGATTATTTCAACCAGAAGATCACTCTCAAATGTAAATTTGAGCCTTGTTATGAGGTATTAATTTCATATTGATTGGTATCTACTTTATTGCATACTCGATTAAAAAGTGGAAAACCATCCTTCCATAAAGTTTCGAGAAGCAGGACTTGTCCCAAATTTAATGTTCTTAGATGTAGGCCCTTGGTACATAACTGAAATAATAAATATACTGTTCAGTCCAACCTCATTTAATGTGAATTGGCTTTTAAATGATTCCCTATATATTGCTATTACAGAACCCGGAAATAATAAATACTCGCATTTTTCTTCTCATAATATATATTGTATCGCTTATTAAACCACATTTATATGATGTAGAAACACACAACATCAACAGAGGTGCGGTTTCCCGTGAAAAATGGCTTTCGTTCTATCGTAAATAGGTGGTTCATGTACATCTTTGCCGACACATATCTAAGAAGGCAACTAATGCCTATGTCGTTAATTTATCTGCGACAAACTCCTAGGAATAAGAAACTTACAATGGATGCGTCATGCAAATTGGTTTATTTTACTTCTATATTTTCTCCTGAAAATGATAGTCGTGGATATTCACAACGATTATTATTTCATTATTTAATGGAATACAAGTAAATAAATAAATATTATATCTAAGTATAGCATATGCCAGTGCTTAAAATCTAGCCTGTGAATTTTACTAACGAATCTGATAATAACATGAACAGAAGAATGCAATCTTACCTTAATAATTAATTGTAGAACCCTACATAATAATTCGCGCGCTTCATACTGTTGAGAGTTAAGGAAAGATAATATGAGGATGCAGGAAGTAAAACTAGTATCCCTGTTTACATTGTTTATCTAATATATATTGAGAAAAAATAATATAACCGAGACCAATCGAGAGGAAGGCAAAATACATTACATGTCAACGCTAAAATTTATATCGGGCGGTGATCTGGCAGATGAAATATTCAAACTTACTGGCGACTCATCAGTAGGAGCCGGTATTACGCCCTTTAACCACTATATATTTGGAAGAATTTGGAATAATAGGACGGTACAATCTCCTAGACGAATGTGAAAACCTGTAATAGTGAAGCTAACATCATCTAAAGTCAACGACAATGCGACTTCAATGCTAACTCATACTATATAATATATATACCGAGTCTGTAAAGGATACTAACACTATAGCTATTGTGTTAGTAACTGATACCTTTTTTAAACCTAATACATACTTGCATATATATTAGTTCTTCGCAACAAACAGTATTTAACTGTATATTGAATTGAATGATGTCATGCTTACCGCGAAATGTGATAACTGATATCGATGAAGGCCAGAGTGTATGGTTTAACTGGAGTAACAGGTGTTTGGAAATTGTTGTAATTCTCAATTTTGGTGAACTTTAGCATAAATTTATATCCATCAGGTTGGTATCATGTACCGACTCGGAAACCATAGTGTTAGTATCCGGTACTCATCGATTTTAAAAAAGGTATCAGTTACTAACACAATAGCCATAGTGTTAGTATCCTTTACAGATTCGGTATATATATTATATAGTGTGAGTTAGCATTGAAGTCGCATTGTCGTTGACTTTAGATTATGTTAGCTTCACTATTACAGGTTTACACATTCGTCTAGGAGATTGTACCGTCCTATTATTCCACATTCTTCTACCAAATATATAGTGGTTAAAGGGCGTAATACCGGCTCCTACTGATGAGTCGCCAGTAAGCACGAAACGAATGTGCATGAGATTATACTTGCCGTTCATGCTGCCTTTGGTTTATCCTTCTGGTCACAACTGAACTAATATGTTAGGTTCGCAAAACCTAATACATACTTGCATATATATTAGTTCTTCGCAACAAACAGTATTTAACTGAAATATTCAAACGTTTATCAACAGATTTTATTTAAGCGGACAACATTATTTAGAAAAACTACATTATCTTTTGGAATTAGTTTTTATTTCTTAAAAAAAGATATCCATTAAGCCATCTCTAAATAAAATTTGACAAACGGATAAAGCACTTTAACTTATTTCATCATAATCATGCACAGCAATACTAAATTCATTAGTGGCTAAAGTTTATTGCCATATAACCATCATAAAAATAAAAATAATAATTGGGGCACACACATTATTAGGGGACAGCGATATATGAGGTGTGGGATCCAACTTTAATGAGTACATTTACATAAATATTACACAGAATTCCGACGAACTAAACTCCTACACAACACCATTAACGCCAAATCAGCTTTAAAGCGAAGAAGCATAAGTAAAACAGGTTCTTTTGGGGTGTCATTGTATCACGTGATAAACAAAAGCCAAACACGCATGTACCTCTGCCCAATTACATGTTCGCCACAAGGTTAGACTCGAAGTCATATCGCGCTGGATTTCCAACCAAGAACTATGATGCGCACGTGGACCCCATCATGGCAGACAAATGGGTACAACATTACTTAATTTCAATAAGGTTGACCTCTACTGTTTCCGGTGTATACAAATCTTTCCACCTTGCTTCGTACACTAATCTGGAGAGAGTAGTGCTTTAATGAGCAATAGAATTGAGGGAAGACATATAATGTCACAGAGACAACGCAGCATTTATTGGCTGATTCAAAAATACGTTTACGGATGTCTGCGTTGGTTATTACTTAACTAAAATTAAGGTTGCGACTTTGATATAAACACCTGACCCATTGAGTACATAAATTTGTCAGTATAAACTACGAATTGCATAATGTAGAAAAGGCAATTCATCCAGTTGACCGGTTTTTCCTTATTGGGAACTCATCACTTACTGGCCAGAATTTGCCGCAGGCAGGACTCGAACCTGAACACGTAATTAATGAGTCAGGTTCTTATATCAAGTTCGTAAACTTGGTTATATTGAATGTTATCACTTTCCGCGCAACCAATGTTCGTTTAATTGTATATATGTTCATTTCAATACCACTGCTCCAAGTAGTGTGGTGTCTGTTCAATAATGACTGATTGGGGATGGTTAGTTGGTCTAAATTTCATACTAGCTTCACCTAAATGAAAAAAGACTAACCGAGTTTCATTGGTTATTCCTTGTTGGTAACCTACAGGTACACTGCTTTTCCAACAACGATGATCGAAATACCTGAAAGCGTCTAAAATCATCGACTCTAAGTAGCGAGGTATCGCTTGCATATAACATAACTTCGCGTACGTCGTTGTAAACATGGAACTAAAAGGAAAGTGAAATTCCCGTGTTTCTCCATAAATTTAGTTCACCACATGAAAGCGTTAACACGGTCAATAATGTGTTTTCCTCATTCAATTTAGAACTGCATTAAAAAATTAATACGAAACTAACCCGACTTGGCTTGTACGTTCGCCACTCATTGTACAACGCCTGCAAAGCTTTGTTACTTCCTTTCCGCTGGCGCTTAGCTGGCTTTTCATCAACATCCGTTGCTTTATTCTCATCTATATTACAAAAACATACATTTACTAATCTTTACCACGGCAGATTGTTTATTCGAAGCAAAGGAAGAGGAAACAAAACGTAAAGAATTAGTGAAATGTAGTATAGATGTTAGCAAATGTAACTAGCATAATAAAATCTCCTCTACTCTATCTGAACATTACTCCACAAATACAAAAACAAAGTGATTTACGATAAACACCATAGATATGTAACAACATACTTATTCATAGAAATAATTTTCAACTTCACGTAATTTTAAATACAATAAATAATATGTAAAGACACCATTTTGAATGTTACCTGTTGCGCAATATTTTTCACTTAAAGCAAACATTGCACGTTATCATTTGTATGTGCATATGCATCATTGAACATATAACAAGTGCATGCTTTATAAAAAACATTAAATGACAATAACAGATAAAATTATTGGAAGTATACATGCTCCACAGTTTTACATAGTAAGAGAAAAAGGGCCGTCTTAATGTGTAGCAACACAAAAATCGAACATTTTAAACGTACCACAAAATGCCGTTTGTTTGCATAGATCCATTTAGTCAGACAAGATTAAGTGAACAAAATAAAATAATCATTTTCTGCCTTAAGACAACCTCGTGATACCCGTGGTTCTAAAACAGCAACACATACAAAAGCATGACAAATATATTTATGTTATATTTGAACGATCCTGGATATTAGTTAGTGTAGTTGCTACTCTTGGGAATGAAAACACCAATGGATTGATTTAAGAGAATTACTCTTACAGAAGTGTGCTAAATGGATCAAAAGAGTGCTGGAGTCAGAAGCCGAGCCTCAAAAATACAGAATTAATAAAGAAAGGTTAGCTAATTTTCCTTGAATTGCAGAACCCCATAAATACAGTTAATAAACAAAGCCGAGACATACAGAGAAATGTTTTCTCAATTTTCCTTAGGATAACTGGTCCATATGAAAGCGAAACAGATGCATACCTCACACGAAGTGTTAGGAAAAAATAATTCATTTCTATATGTTTTTTTAAAATTTACCTAGATATGTACATAAACTACTTCGTGCCAAATTTAATTCATTTTTCGACCAGAATACCTAGCCTATGTTTAAGAAGTTTGGATACGCCGGAAACATTTTTAAAATATCACAGTAAGACACTGATAAATTATTTGACACCAATCTATCTTGATATTTGCAACTGAATATGCGTTTTTATTAGTTCTAAATGAGGTAATTAAGGTAAAATTGGCATAATTAGAAATAGAGCTATCCACAGTAGCTATAGTTCGTTTGTTCACAAAAAGACATAGCAACCATAGAGCCATTTTTTATTATTATTTACGTGTAAAAGAATATTACGTCGTCCATTTGAAGTTAGGTGCAGCCAACATTTCCAGTAAAGTAATATATATATATATATATATATATATACATTTATTTGTCAGTATAAACTAATAAGTTTGTAGTGCAAAAAAGGCAATTCATACAATGGAACGTTTTCGTCCTAATTGAAAATTCATCACGCAGACAGGGCTCGAACCTGGACACGTCTGCTTCAGAATCTAGTGCTCTAATCACTGAGCTACCCTGCCGTAATTATATAAATGTTCATTTCAATACCACTTCCCCATTTAACATGATATCTGTTTTATAATGACAGATTTTTAATGGCTAGTGGAAACTCCACTTAAAGTGTAGTCTAACCAAGAAAAAATAGTATATAACTGAAAACTGTGAGTAGTGCGCGGCAAGGTGGTTCGGTAGTTAGAACACCAGATTCCGAGGCAGACGTGCCCAGATTCGAGCCCTGGCCGCGGGAAATTATAACTAGTACGTGATGAGTTCCCAATAAGGATGAAACCGTTCTACTGTATGAATTACATTTCTTACACTGCAATTCCTAGTTTATACTAACAAAAAACGGCTGAGATGAAGGTGGAGGTTATTTTTCGGCGTTCATTTCAATGACTTCTCGTGCACTAAAGTTAAGCTTAAACTTCTTTTTTTTAATAACCTATTATGTAATTAAAGCCTATATATGCCTAAAAAATTAGGTATACCAACTTATTTGCATTGTCTATTAACGGGGCACAGTCCGCGTTTAATATAAATGCAATACAAGCAAAGTTGGCTTTTATATAATATTAAAGTTGACTCTTCTGCGTTAATGCGCATAAAAGTAGTAGAATATATCATCCAACAGTCGTATGTTTATTATGCAAATATAGTGGGTTTCGGGCCTAGTGCCAGCACCTATTGAACAGTAGCCGGTAATCACGCAACGTTTGTGCACATGAGATAATACATATTGTACATGCTGAGTGTAGTATAACCTTCTGATCCCATTTGAGTCAACTTGTTACAAGATACTCCATACATTAGAGATTAATGCATATACATTAGTTCTCCACCACCACGAATATAAAACATAGATTTAGCATTCACAAAAAAACATAAAATAAAGCATTATAATATTGAAATGCAAAAAACAATAACTCCTGTTAGGCTACTAAGTTGTACTAAGTAGAAAAATAATTTACGTTTAAAAACAGAAGCAATAAAACCATTTGTACCATAATTTCGATCTAGATTCTATCAGGTTTAGCACCGTGATCGTCGTATTTAAAGTATGCATGGTTTTCTTTCGTGCATATATATTAGTTCTCCACAACAAACAGTATTTAACTGTTATATATTGAATTGAATGATGCCCTGCTTAACGTGAAATGTGATAACTGATATCGATCAAGGCCAGAGTGTATGGATTTACTGCAGTAACAGGTGTTCAGAAATTGTCTTAACTATAGCATAAATTGATATCCATAATGTTGGTACCATATTCCGACTCGGAAACCATAGTGTTAGTACCATGTACCTTTTTTTGTACAATAATGTTGGTATCAGTTACTAACACAATAGCCATAGTGTTAGTATACTTTAAAGACTCAGTATAGATTATATAGAGTGAGTTAGCGTTGAAGTCGCATTCTCGAGACTATATGGTGTTAGCTTCACTATTGCAGGTTTACAAATTCGTCTAGGATATTGTACCGTCCTATTATCCCACATTCTTGACCAAAATATATAGTGGTTAAAGGGTGTAATACCGGCTCCTACTGATGAGTCGCCAGTAAGCACGAAACGAATGTGCATGAGATTATACTTTCCGTTCATGCTGCCTTTGGTTTATCCTTCTGGTCACAACTGAACTAATTTGTTACTAGGTTCGCAAAACCTAATACATACTTGCATATATATTAGTTCTTCGCAACAAACAGTATTTAACTGTAATATATTGAATTGAATGATGTCATGCTTACCGCGAAATGTGATAACTGATATCGATGAAGGCCAGAGTGTATGGTTTAACTGGAGTAACAGGTGTTCGGAAATTGTTGTAATTCTCAATTTGGGTGAACTTTAGCATAAATTTATATCCATCAGGTTGGTATCATGTACCGACTCGGAAACCATAGTGTTAGTATCCTTTACAGACTCCGTATATATATTATATAGTGTGAGTTAGCATTGAAGTCGTATTGTCGTTGACTTCAGATTGTTAGCTTCACTATTACAGGTTTACACATTCGTCATATAGTGTGAGTTAGCATTGAAGTCGTATTGTCGTTGACTTCAGATTATGTTAGCTTCACCATTACAGGTTTACACATTCGTCTAGGAGATTGTACCGTCCTATTATTCCACATTCTTCTACCGAATATATAGTGGTTAAAGGGCGTAATACCGGCTCCTACCGATGAGTCGCCAGTAAGCACGAAACGAATGTGCATGAGATTATACTTTCCGTTCATGCTGCCTTTGGTTTATCCTTCTGGTCACATCTGAACTAATTTGTTACTAGGTTCGCAACACCTAATACATACTTGTCTTAATTGTTTTCCATAATCATAGATTGTAGCTTCCTGTTTGCATTCAGTGCAAATCGTACTGATTCTAAAAAGTCTTTGTACTAATTTGACCAACATTTTGTTTAAAAAACAATATTTCATTACCATTATTCCACATAGCAATAAGTATGTCTCCCCTCCGGACATAAAAACAGTTGAAATATACTATTACAATGATATTTTCTATGTTTAAGAGGACTAAAAGTAATGCAATTATCTATTAGGTAACACTTACCTAGTAACAATATGGTTTAAACTGGACCTGCAAGATCTGCCAAAGACAGCATGAACAAAAGTTATAATCGCATGTACATATGTGTGTAACTCTTACAGATAAAATATCATAAGGAGCCGGTACTACGCTTCAAACAGACTGCAAAAGTACTTAAACATTATTAGAATAAACATCTGTATCCATGAGATTGTGCTTTTAGTTCATTCTCATATTTCAATATCATTCGTGTCCTAATTACATTAAATTTTGATATTGTTTAAAATGCGGACTTCGCTAAAGTCAACGCAACACTACACAGGATAGAGATCGGCAGTGTTGACCGCCTTGCAGACCTCGCAAAAATAATCATGCTGTTCTGATTACATGAATGAAAAAAGCTCTAGATTAAAAATTGCACACAATAAGTTCCATCCGTTACGGAATGATTTTGAATCACTCTAAAACGGCCATTAGAATAAAATTTTACCAAGAGCATAGGATTGTGCTTAACGATGGTCTGCAGCTAGTTATCGACGAATTCATTTGCCAAGAACCATTGGTGACACCGGTTAAGTCGGTTTCTGCAAAAGAAACCAAAAATATTAGCGTTTCTGCAGCCAACTTTGGCAATTATACAATTCACACTGGACCCGTCAGTCTATTTCGATAACGAGAAAATCAAATTCTGCGAGCGTAGTATCATTTCTATTCTTCTTTATGCTGCGAAGATATGGATAACGATAAACAACAACTGCTAGTGCTTAGACTGGTTCGCAATTCACTGTTCGTCAGGTTTGGATTAGAACACTACCGCCTGCTCGCTAGGCTTCCGATACAGCTATGGTAGATGGCTGGAACCGCAGCAATCCCGTGGCCGCTGTCGAAGTCGCTAGTCATGAAATACTTAAAGGAGCGACAAGTACGTTGGCGTCTAGCGGTAAGAAGAGCCCAATGGACAGGCCTTTATCTCTCCTTTGCTGACACATGCTCTTAAAAAACCCATCGAACAGAAGATCAATATATAATTTTATGCCTGGAAGTACAACAATTTCACACAGGTTACATACAAAGTACAACAAACAACACTAGTCTGCCTTGTCTTAGTTTCGCTGATAGAACATTAAAAATGTCCGGATAAAAGATTTTTTCCTAATTCAAGGCTATAGATGCACAGTTGAAAGTGATCCAAATGAGAAATGAACTGTATTTTCTTTCCAATGCCACGTTTGCGTACGCGGGTAGTAGCTTTGCACGGACAGTTTCACAAAGATCCGATTGATCAAAATTTCCAATTTTGTTTTGTCTTTGATCGGGTTAAATTTGTATTCGTCCCAATGGATATGCGGTTCTATCACATCTTTGTTTACTGGCTACGTTTCGGAAGTTGAATCCCAATTCCATCTTCAGGCCAAGTAGTCTCCTTATATCCACAGCACAATACTCACAATAGAAAATTTAAGCAAATGTGGTAACCTCGTTCCAAAACCGTTCTATTTATATTTTTTTGACTTAACACTTGTTTTAAACATAGAATTTGTCTCAGTAACTAAACTCAATATATAACTATTTGTAATTAGCAGACCAATTCTTACCTCAGCTATCTCAAATTCCCGGTATATATAATCTCATCTCGTGTGCAGAATGTTGTAGGGGAGAGAGAATGTATCGAAACTTTTTTGTTGTTGTTATAACTGTACTGCTACTATGTCACGGTAATCAAAATTCAACTGATAAAACAAAAACGTTGACTGTCAAATACTGTATTTTATTTAAAGCCGGAAACTCTAATATATACAATGGTGTATGAGGTATTGCGCACATAGTAACAAATTAGTTCAAAACTGAAGCAGCAAGTTACCTAGATGGAAGGAGAGTGAATGCCATAGCGACTCTTAGGTCAAAGATTAAAGAGAGAAAGGTAGAGAGTATGGACAAACTAACGGTTTTCAAAACTAATCGTAAGCACAATGCAAAGTTAATCACCTCTTAGAAATAATTGCATAAGAATGTATGCTCATATGACTAAAATAATTCATTATACCTATATACATATATATCTAAATATAATATCGTAATATGTATATTTTTTATTTTATTATTTATTTATTACGTTAGTCACACCTTATATCAATATATAAAATAAACTATTTAAGGTGGTCCGGGCAGCATGCTGATTGTCGAATAATAGTACGATATCGTCCACATAGTCAAGATCGACTAGTTTATCTCCCGGGAGATCTTCAACACCAGTGTGGGAGAGTGTTGTTCATAATAGCATCGATTACAAAATTAAACAAAAATGGGGAAAGTGGACAACCTTGACGAACACCACTGCTGGTTGTAAAGTTATGCGTTAATTCGTTGTAGACCTTAACGCGACCAGAAGTATTTGTGTAGAGAGCTCGTATAATATTAACAAATTTTGTGGGCACACCGCTTTTCGACAAGATATGGAATAAAACATTGCGATCCACCGAATCAAATGCACCCTTGAAGTCTAGAAGGACGACTATTGTGGGACGGTGATATAAATGTCTCTGTTCGAGAACTTGCCTTAACGTAAAAATATTATCTATACAACCTCGTCCTGCGCGGAATCCGGCCTGTTCTTCTCTTGTTTGTGATTCACGTGAAGCGCTAAGACGACGTAGGATAATCGAAGCAAATAACCTTGATACGACCGGAGTCAAACTTATACCACGATGGTTATCGCACGAATTACGATTGCCGTTTTTGAAGATGGGAATGATGGTCGACTCATTCCAGTCAAGTGGTACGGTTTCCTCATTCCATATTGTATGGAAAGGTTTAATCAACGCTTCTGAAATTATATCGCCACCATCCTTAAACAATCCTGGAAGTAAATCATCAGGGCTTGCGGCTTTGCGGCGCTTAAGAGATAAAATTGCATCACGTACTTCTAAATCGGATGGTTCTTCGGGACTAACATTCCACACTGTAGATGCATACATGCTTTCAGGAATCGGAACTGTCAAGATGACTTATTTTATCGGTTATTAATTCGTTGTTACTAGCATTTATAGATTCGCTAACTTTTAACTTTCTTGGACCGGTTGCGCGGATAAGTTGAAACAAACAGCGACTATTACTTGACGCGAAAGCTACTTCTATTTCTTCAACCTTTCTGATCCAAACGTTTTCGAGATTGCCTTTTAGACTGCGCTTAAGTTGGCGTCTTATATTGCGACGAGTATTATTATGAGTCGAGCCAGGTGGAATTTGGCGCTTTATTTCGAGTATCTCCATAGATTTTAGAGAGCCAGTGATTATTTCTACGGGGGCCTGCTATGCCACATACAGTAGTACCTGCATTGTGCATAGTGGAAGTTATCTTGGACCAAAGCATATTCGGATTTTTGCTATTTAGACCAGTTAGATTAGCCTTTAGAGTATTTTCAGTTTTGTCGGAAGGACGGTTATTCGAGTTTGCCTACATCAATTTGGGGTTTATTCTTAATTATTTTCCCGGAAAATTCTAGAGCAAATCTATAACGGATAAGTGCATGGTCCGAGTCTCTAATCTAATATCCTATCTACTAACCCTTGCTAAATCTGTATACCATCTTCTGGAACATTTTATTGAGAAAGATAAGTATATAGGAATTGATATTGGTCATTCGCAATCAGCTTTCTATAAGCGAGGTTTTTTTATTTTGGTTCCCACTTAATTCAGGTTCCGCAGCCTCACGTTTTCTGACCATAGAAAATGCTTCATTAAATATTGGGCCCAATGATTTTTGCACCGATGTTACCTTCATTACACCTTTTCCTGATTTTACTTCAATTGACTATCTAATTAGTCTAGTTAATCTGTTGCGGTGGCATAACGCGATGCGTTTACATCCCTTCCAGTCTATTTCATGAACCGTTTCCTTCGAATGCCTAGCTAGGTTTGATCTTTTAATGTGTCCATATTTGCATGGGTTTGCCTATATACCTGAGATTACACTCTTTGCAAGGTATCGCATATACTCCTGATGTGTCGAGGGGCTGTAATCTTTCTTTTTGGTTCGGTAGTTTATTGCCTATAGTAAGCGATTGTCTTAAAACTGTTTGAAAACTGTATTTAGCTGCTATTATTCTAATTTTTCTCCTCAATTTTGAATTAAGTAATACCAAAATTTTGTGCTTATCCGGTTCTGTTTCCTTTTTTACTTTGTTTATTATGTTATTATTAAATCTCAGCAACATCTCATTTAATAACCTTTCTATTATATTTGACGGATAGCCGATTAGTTCGAATATTTCCCTTAATCTCCTCATCTCCTTTTCTTTATTTTTTATATTTACTATTCGAATACTCCTTAATATCATGGATTTAAGAATGTATATTTTCATTCCATATGGGTGATTAGAGAAGAAATCAAGGAGTCCGAATAAGTCTCTTTTCTAAAAACATCTCATTCCAATCTGGGACCATTCCGTTTTATTTTCACATCCATAAAGGGTAATTCATCATTATTCTCTTTTTACTATATACGAAAATTAATCATTATATATATATATATATATATATATATATATATATATATATATATATATATATATATTTATATATATATATAAATTCATGGGTCAAGAACAAACAGGCCCTCGACTAGAATCAACAAACATACAATCGAATTGGCAACAAACTGAAGTGGAAATAACAGAGGCGCATACGGTGACAGAAGTTTCCAAACAATATGAGCGTTTAACACTGCAATCCACACTGGCGCTGTTACCATGTGGAAATTATAAATTTGCGCAACAAGGTGAAACGATCAACTACACTGGGAAAAATAGCACTCGTACATGTAACAGTGAACAATGCGCACAAATGGTTAATTCTCAAGCCATCAAAACAATAATGACCAGATCTCAGACATCACTTCGCAATACTGCGAGAATGACCTTTACATGCAAACACGCACACACACAAACACAAACGCATACACACTTACCAACCAGCCAAAACAAGAAACAGAAGTAAAAGCGAGTCAGATTTGTTACCACTAGCATAATCAATTGAAAACCAAAAATGTATAAATATGTATGATTGCATAAGAGATGATTAGTATTCACGAAATAAATGGCCTTTATCCACTTTAGTATTAATGTGTTCTTTCTTCCCAATTATATATATATATATATTAGCACATTTAACTTACACTGTTGCTTATATATATATATATATATATATATATATATATATATATATATATATATATATATAAGGTGTGAATAAATAAATATACAATTTGATTAATTGGTCAAGAAAACAGTAAGAAAAGTGAAAAATAATAATTTATTAGAAATATGAAAACGTATATATATATATATATATATATATATATATATATATATATATATATATATACATATATGATTAGAGATATTCGACTCCCACTGTTGCTTATATTTATATATATTTGTTTTTATACATATTGATATGTATTTATTTATTGATATAAGGTGTGACTAACCTAACAAATTATTATTAATATATATATATAGGATTAGGGATGTTGGACTCACACTGTTGCTTATATTCATATATATTGATATACGTTGTGACTAACGTACAAATAAATACAATAGAAAATATTCATGGTTAACAACTACCAATGAGCCTTCTCTTCATATATATATATATATATATATATATATATATATATATATATATATATATACAATGTTACGATATTATATTTAGATATATATGTATATAGGTATAATGAATTATTTTAGTCATATGAGCATGTATTCTTATGCAATTATTTCTAAGAGTTGATTAACTTCGCATTGTGCTTACGACTAGTTTTGAAAACCGTTAGGTTGTCCATAATCTCTCTACTTTTCTCTCTTTAATCTTTGACCTAAGCGTCGCTGACATCCACTCTCCTTCCATCTAGGTTACTTGCTGCTCCATATTTGAACTAATTTGTTACTATATTCGCAATACCTCATACACAATTGTATATATTAGAGTTCCCGGCTTTAAATAAAATAGTATTTGATAGTCAAGGTTTTTGTCTTATCAGTTTTGAATTTTGAATACCGTGACATAGTAGCAGTACAGTTATAACAACAACAAAAAAGGTTTTATACTTTCTCTCTCCCCTACAACATTCTGCACACGAGATGAGATTATATATACCGGAAATTTGAGATAGTTGAGGTAAGGATTGGTCTGCTAATTACAAATAGTTGTTGGGTGAGAGCATCCATGTGCGCTAGACATATGCATATATTGAGTTTAGTTACTGAGACAAATTCTACGTTTAAAACCAGTGTTGAATAAAACATTTTAAATAGAACGAGGTTATCACATTTGCTTAAATCTGCTATTGTGAGTATTGTGCTGTGGATATAAGGAGACTACTTGGCCTGAAGATGGAATTTGGATTCAACTTCCGAAACGAAGCAAGTAAACAAAGATGTGATAGAACCGCATATCCTTTGGGACGAATAAAAATTCAACCAAATCAAAGACTAAACAAAAGTGGAAATTGTGATCAAACGGATCTTTGTGAAACTGTCCGTGCAAAGCTACTACCCGCGTACGCAAAACGCGGCATTGGAAAATATGAAGCTGGCACTCCGAAAACACAATTTATAAAATACATGAACTGTATGTCTTTAAAAGACATGATAGATAAAATATAGAGGAAACGGTGCGCTCTGTTAAGAGATGATAAAATAATTAAAAATACAATTTACGGGATGTAGTAAAAGGCTTACAAAATAACAGATTACCGAACTGTAAACACAAAAAAATTGTATTTTAAAAACGTTTCTATGTCAAAGTTGCTTAAAATAAATTATCGAGTTGAAAAGAAGTAAATCGATGAACGACATATTCCCAATGGATAAGACGATTCACATATCAACGAATAGCTTATACAATACCTTAAAAATATCACAACATGCGCATTCAGTGCTTAAGTAACTAAAGCTAAAATAACATCATTAGACACACAGTGAACTACCCGTTGTCTTTGCTGTTTCAGCAAAGTAACATTCAAATATTCTGATGCAGGTAAAATTAGGGACAGAATTACATTTTAACATGCACGTATTTACATTAACCGATAGATTTCAATTCAATAAATATAAAAATAAATTATTGTCGAAAAATAGAATCCAAGTATAATGCTGTTTGCGAGATCGAAAAAATAAGCAAAAGGGTTATTATAATTATAATTGTTAAAACCGACAACATATATATATTCTGATCACCTGTACTAGCCATCAACGGTGGTGGTGGAATTGGAACACCTTCAGCAATCATTTGGTCTCGATTTAAGAGCAAACAACAGCGATCGAAGGCATCTTCAGACAAAGGATCTGGAAGTTCAAAAATATGCTTAGTTTGTAAACGCCTTCCAGAGCAGCATTTTGGCATATTGACAGATGTAGTTTGGCTTTGAACGCCAATTTTCATCAATTTTGCTAAATCTAATCCGACATTTCGCGTGTTCTGTCTGCCTTCATAAAAACGTTTTTCTTTTAACAGAGAAAAACAAAAAATAACCAAACGCATATTTTATAAATGAGAAATAAACTTAAAATTGTCTTCAGCTACTTAACACAATAACAATCAAATAGCAAAAGTCATGTTTAATTAAGGTAGTGATCCTAATAAAAGATATTTCTTGAAAATATTACCACGAAAGATAAATGCCAGACGCTCGTATTATTCATATTTAATTATTAAAAGAAGGAATATAATCTAAGTTCCAAAATCATAAATATGAGCTATTATCAAAGTACATTATTAATGATGAACAAAAAATATTAAGAATTGCATGTAGACTGGGTATGTCAATTATCAATGTGCGACACAGCAACACAAGCACAAATATTATTAGTGATTTGAGGATTACTGCAAAATTAAAATCAAAACATTGTTGATCCGTATACGCGCCCGGAACAGCAATTAAAAATAGAAACATCATGGATAGGCGTGTATGTCAAACAATAGGGTTTGCTTATAGTTATTCTATAAATGTCACTCATTGGAGTACACATGTGTATACAATTTGTGTGTGGGGAGGGAATGACATGAATAAGTTTGTGTATACATTTGAGTATTAGAGATTAGGTATGAAGACCAGATATTAGGGCAGACAATTAAAATTAACATAAATAGATCTGTCTTGAATGAGGATACCACATTTGCCACAAGTTGTTTTTTTCCTGTGCGTATGGTGTCAACCCTGAAGATGGGACTGGAAATAAGGTCTCGAAAATTAGAAAAAGAAGAGTGGAAAATCATGTTCCGACATCATATTCAGTCAAGCAGCTGATGGAGGGCTAAAAATGAATAGAAAATTGAGAACCCATCATTCAATGCCAATTATTCGGTGCACCTAGAAGTGTATCGGATTTAAGGTCTTACCGACCTACGAGTGCTATCAATTGTCCCGAACAAGAAAAATGCGGTCAAATCCCTAACAAGAAGGACAAGACTGAGCAAAAAGATTCAACATTTAAGTACTACTTAAATCAAGAATAAACATTTATTACTCCAATCTAAGTTCGTTACTAAATGTCATAACGAGTTCATATATTACCTGATCTGCGTTTTGACTAACGCAGCTTATTTTTCCAGTAGTTTGCTTTCTTTAACAAAATATTTCGGCTGCCTTTAGCCGCAGTCTTCTTCAGTTGGTCCATCCTCACAAGTTTAACTAATGAATTTAATAAAGCAAGATTGCTTCATTGTTTATTTAATTTGCGTTAACGTCTATAGCGAGTTAAAACAAAATTATACTACCAGCAATATTGCTCGTCAACGCTGTAAAATTTCCCTATTTGTGTTATAGATGTTATTAAAAATACTCCTCCATATGTCCAGAATACATTTGTCGAAGTTCTCCCGGGCGGTAGATTAGTCGATCTTGGTTACGCAGATGATACCGCTTTAATATTCGACAATCGAGATTATACTTAGGCCACTGAATAGAATAGCAGCGTTGTTCCGTCTTTTGGCATTAAATTCTTACCCTCTAAATGGAAGTTACTTTTACATGATCACCCAATCCAACTCTGCTACTGCAAAATGAAGATTTATACAGAGTTGACAGGTTGAAATATCTTAAAAGCTTTAACAATAACTCAGTCAATATGGCTGACAAGGTGAAAATGAGATTCGCTAAAGCTAGAGTAACCTTCTGCAATCTTCGTCATTTTTTTAAAGTATATAAATCTTCCTTAATGTTCATGTGTATAATGCACAAGTACGTGTAGTTTCATTATGCGCTATTGAGACTTAGAGTTAATGATTTTACTCGCTTACAGATACGCGTACAGCGTTATTTGAGAAAAAAGCACATATATGTCAACAAGAAAAAATACCCGACACTGACATCCGTAGAAATATTTTTGGGTCGGTTTACAAGTTTTTTCTACTTAGAAAAAAAGACTTGACAATCTGTGTTGGAACAGTTATGCGATGAGTGTGCATTCAATTCAATTGCCCATTAGAGCATTACACTCTCACCCAGCGCTAGATTGGGTAAGAAAAAGTTCTGACTTGGCACGGTGTTGAGTAGGAGTATAGTTTGTCTCATTTTTGTGTATGATCTAGGCGAATGTACTCAGGCTAACTAGACTCTCTTCCTAGTAAATCAATCGTATAAATTATTAATCAGGGTATTACTAATACTTATACTTCGTTTAAACTCATATTTGTTTGTATTATTTACCTTAATTTAATTTTTTTCTTCTCACGATTATATGTCAATGAAAAATTATTTATTAACGGCTTTTAACTACCGTCCGTAATAATGATAAGCAATTCTGCAATGCTATAAATGTTAAAAAAATGGACTATGCACTAGAGAGCTTAAGCATATACTATACATGTTTAAAATACAATGATTACACGTAAGTAGAAGACTCAAGGCAAAAGGATATTTGGCCAATACATAAGAAACAGTTAGATACTTAAATTTAATGTACGTATGCGACCAGAAACAGTAATAGGGTTATAGTGATCAGCGACCGCTAAACAATAGCAAATAGTTCGATCATTCTAGAAAAGACTCGATTTTTATTCTATAGTGCAGGCCCGCCCCCATCTATCGTAGGTAGTTAACCCAACATGAATAAAACGAATGTCCCAGTCCCACGGAAAAAGATAACACAAGTAACGGTTTTAATTATATGATTTAGAAACTGAAAATAGCACGCATTCAGAAAATAAAACCATAAAATTTATTTAACTAAAAATACAATTTTGTCATGTAAGCAACAAGATCACATAATAGAACATAACAAAGTTTTCTCCATGTCATTCAAGATGGCCTGATAATAGAGAAATTAAATAACAAAACACAATATATATACCCACTGTCAAATGTTCAAAAATTTAAACCTAACTAAATGTTTATTGCGCCTATAATGTAGGTAACCACAAAAGCACAAATCAATACTCAGTAGCTCACGGAAAGGCATAACTGAATATTAAACATGTTATCCAAATAAATAAGCTAAAATATAAACACACGGAAAAAGCTATATTGGAAAACAATGACACCATTTGTGTTCAAGAAAAATCGAAAATTATTTAATAAATGCTTACCAGACAATTACATAGTCAATGAAATGCTGTTTGTTGCGAAGAACTAATATCTATGCAAGTATGTATTAGGTGTTGCGAACCTAGTAACAAATTAGTTCAGTTGTGACCAGAAGGATAAACCAAAGGCATTATGAACGGAAAGTATAATCTCATGCACATTCGTTTCGTGCTTACTGGCGACTCATCAGTAGGAGCCGGTATTACGCCCTTTAACCACCATATATTAGGTCGAAGAATGTTGGATAATAGGACGGTACAATACAATACAATAATTACATAGTCAGTCAGGCATCTGAACAAACATACATTGATTTAACCAGTCAATCAACTCCAGATAATTTCAGAAAACGTCGCTAGCAGTGGGTCTTTAAAGCCAACAAAAGAGCTATAGACGTAAGCTTTATAAACCGACCATATATTTCCATTACTGTCTCTACAGCCCGTAGCCATAGAAATTCAGGCCGGAGGATTGGCGGACACAAGCTAGTCAGCCCGGGAATGGTACCATGAACCTTGCCGGGTCTAAAAAGGACACAACCATCATCCCGTTTTATATGAAGTCTAGAGTTCGATCTAAATTTTGTTATTGGTAAATGTGGAGTGACGGAATGAGAGTAAGCGTGCTAGACGCGAATGGCAATTTTCGACTGCTGAAGGAAACTTTGGCCACTTGCTTCTGGGCAGATAGTGCTTATCAGCTTTGGTTGGCAGGCTATCTAGAAGGAAAACTTCTAATACAAACCATCCATAGTAAGAATGGGCGACCTAACATTCTTTTACAGTCCACATACAACAATGAACAATACAAATTACAATAACAACATACTCCATCGGCTGTCGCGCAATATTAAAAGGGTTGCTGTATCTGTAGAGCGCGTAGGGTAGATACGCGAAATCGGGCTACCGCAAGCAACTTTATCTCCGATTCTGCCTCGCTTTTCCTTTCCTCTTCTCAATTTAACTATAACGCTCTTTTAGATACTATGAATATGGTTGGTGTTAACCATATTACTAAGCCCAATATCGGGTTTCCAAATATCGAAAGTAGTCTAAGTAGAGTGTCAATCATAAAACACAGGTTAAGTTTTAACATAGGTACATTTAAATTGGGAACATTAAAACAAATTGGACAAGAAGCTCTTGCACATATGTTGGATAAATTAGATGAAAAATGGTGTTCAGGGTTGCGTATAAAGTACAGCCCTTTGCCTATTACTTAACTAAGTATGTATACTTGTGTTAACATGGAGGCTAATCTTTAGCTCGTGATGGCATGATGAAATTTGTCACTGCTGTAAGTCTGATAGAATTGTAAGGAAAGATTAGTCCATCAGACTCATACATATACACCAAAGCGGATACGGACTTGGCATCTTTGAGATTCTAATAAGTTAATAGGACCAGAGACATTACAGGTTATTCTGTAGAGGCCCTTCGGTCACTACCATAAGAGGGTTTCTTGGATGCCAGGCCCGGAAAATCCATATATTCGGAATGATCATCTATCTTGGAACACTTAAGATCCTCTGAACTATCTCTCAAGCTACAATCCTTAAGTCCACTAGCCAACTGCTCTGTATCCTCAGTATTTAATAAACCAGCCATAATATTATTAAATTACTTGCAATTTATATATTATATTAAATAAGCTTACCAGGATACGCTGATATCCACAGGTTACTGAATCAGAATGATTGAGACCTTAAAACCAATATTTACGTTAAATACCCAAAGCAAATTTGTGGTTCTTTTCGCTGATAATTAAGAAGAACAATCGACAAGAAGATTACAATGATTTATTGGTAGAGTCGGAGATGGAACCACGCAGTGTCTCGCTTGTGCAATTCAGCAACTCAGATCAAAACTCCTTCATTTTCCTTCGACAAGACAAGTCAAAAACTTCGACAATATGAACAAAAGAACTTCCAAAAAAATTACAATATTGTTTTACGAAACCAGCGATAACATCAAATGTCCAAAAATAAAATTGATTTAATTTTAAATGAGGAGTTAATTGATGTCCAAAAAATTAAATTAATCTCCACAATTCTGCGTATGTGATCCACACATACATGTACAAATGTATTTAATATAGTAAGAAAAATAACTTACTTAACTGATCAGATAACTTGGAACCAAGGAATGATCCAGGAACCCAACACAACTCTTGAAACCACGTAAAGTTATACATGCTTGGGCGTACGAAATCAATTTTCTTCTTAATAAAAAAAATTGCATACATGTTGAGTAACAAATAGAGACTGGTCGTTCACTATATGCTCAAATACGTTTTTATTCACGTTCTTTAAAATGAGAACAACGACGCAACTGACTTTACTCGGATTTTTTAGACAGCACCAACTAAACTATAAATGTTTGAGATACCATGGTTTTGCCAAGTAATACTGATGAAATAAGCACAATCCAATATATTTCTGTATATCGATTGCATAGTATGAATATTCTGCATCAACTTTGTCTGTATTAAAAACGAGTAATGGCAAAGGCTATTGCTATTAGGTACATAACCTTACCCTTTTGCATTTAGCTGAAGCGGCTTGAACTTCGCACATAACTATTTCAAGTAAAATAATGAGCAATAAAAATTATCAGGAAAAAATGACACCCAAAAAAGATAATTGTAATAAATTAAATAATTTAGTTCTATTTTAATTTTGCTTCTTGCTTATTATTAATTCGTTAACAAGAAGGCAATAAATGCAAATCTTTTTATTATTTAAGTTAAATCGGAAACTCATTTACATTATGCACATTAAAATAATCTACCACACGGGTAGTGCGTATAAATATACTGTAAAACGCCACAGACTCAAGTAAATACTGTACGATGTCACAAAGAAGTGCTGTGCCAAAAAGGTAGAGAATTAGTACTGACAATGGCCCTCATTAGAGCCACAATTGCGATCTCTGGCAAATGCCGGAGAAGATAGAAAGTGTATCAGTGTTTAGAAGTATTTTCAGACACTTGAGACAGGCTATGGTTGACTGGCTGGTGTTCCTTCTGTTGTCGCGTTGAAATCAGCGGCGAGAAACTGTGTGAAGACTGAGAATTGTCTCGTTGAAGAACTGCGACTACACCTTGGTGTCTAGCACAAGTAGAGGCCAAATAAATCGATGTTGCTCCGTCTCATTAGTTGTGCAGCGACAGGATTGGTGTGACTAGATGACTTTTCTTGTGAAGCAAGCCCAGAAATCAACGTAGGTAAAAAGTGAGTTTGACAGGAGACAACACGTACACATTGTGCGCAGCGGAAATCAAACGTGACTACTGACTAGCTTGGTAAATGCACCGTGCTTATATAGCGTGAAAAGTAAAGCTCGGACGCCATTGGTTAACGGCAAATTTTGATTGTTTTAATTGGTACCGCGTAATTTAATTTTGAATTCCATTTATGCAATGTTTCGGCGAATTGTTCTTGAGTCGTTACTTCGGTATCATTTCTGAAATAAAAGAAAAACATTCCTCTAGGCGAAGATTGATAAGAAATGTAAGGTAGAGTTCAAATCCAGTTAAGCAACTGGTTATTATTCTGCCCATAGCTTTTTTTAAATATGTACCTTGAATTCTTGGCAGAAGTGTGCTTGTTGATTGCTTCAACAATGATATGATGCTACACAAATTGTTAGCTGTAGTGACTGGTCATAACTCGTGAGGCAAAATAGAGCAGTACGAGGTTTGGAGAACGCAACTTGAGGATTTCCAAGTAGATTGTCACAGAATTTGCCAGGTTTTTATAGAAACCTGGGCTGACTTGATCGCCGTCAATGTTTTTGGATACGACCAATGGAACTAGTGTGTGCTCGACGTTGTGGTCATGATATTTGTAGAGTGGTCACTGTGAAAATGATGAAGTTGATATATGCATTGAAAGTGGCCTGAATCTTGATATGAATCTGATAACTACTTAGTGTTTATACACAAGGCGTTAGCTCTAAGTAGCTGGTCATACCAAAATAGACAGTGTGAGCCGTACGTTACAATGTAAAAATATATACATGAAAATCATTGGGCAACGACAAAAAGTGTACTCGAATATTGTCGCAGAGATGGCATAATACCAAAGAATTGTTCAAAAATGCTACACATTTGTTAGCTAAGAACAGCTGGTTATACCACGTGAGACAAGTTTGTGTGAGAAGAAAATGAATCATGTGGATTCATAGATATCACTTTGCGTGACATAGGGCGAAAGTGGTGCGCATAAAGTTAAATATTTGATGCGCAGAATAACAAAAAAAAGTAATGTTAACAAATTACCAGTTATGTGCTATGCAAAGCAATCTATTGCTACGTTGAGATTGTAGGCGGATAGAGCTTAAGACATGTGTGGAAGGTTGTATGTTCCAAGGATCAGGCGGTTGGATAAACGGTTTCAAACTATCTATGCTTACCGATGTAGGTGTCGCACCTTGCATGATAATGACGTATATCGGCTATCTGAGCAAAATCGGGTAAGGACCGAAATATTTTGGTTGTAGTGGTGCAACAGCAGCGTCTTTGCGAACGAGTACTCTCTTGCAGCTGTGGAGCTGCGGGTGAACGAAGACTGGACGAGGCGTATGTCTAGGCTGCTGTTCAGCTATGTTACCGAAGTGAAGACGGAGGCGGGTAGCTTCGTCTTGTGGGTCATCCTGTGCGCGTAGTAGACGTGGGAGCTGACTAGGCAGGCGTAGATTCATGCCATACAAGAGTTGCGACGCAGACGTTTTAATGGATTCACGAGTACGGGAACACATAGCAAGCAGAACTAAATGTAGTGCATCGACCAAGTTGCCATTAATGGACGAGATTGCTAAATCAGTTTTGAGTTCCCATTGCATTCTCTCTACCATACCGTTAGATTTGGGATGATAGGCAGTTGTCTGGCGTAAGATGCATCCCATGAACCGCAAGGTGAGAAGCAAGTGCCTCTATCAGTGATGACATCATTAGGAACACCAGAATGGGATATCCCTGCAGAGATAAGAACGATAGTTAATTTGTCTGCAGAAATGGCGCCAAGAGGTATTGCCGCAGGCCATCGTGTAAATCTATCAATAATAGTTAGAAGGTAGATAAAACCTTGAACTTTTGTCAGATGAACTATGTCGATGTGGACGACGGCTAAGCGAGAAGTAGTTCGAAAATGTTAAAACTTAGAACGAGTGTGCCGTGTGATCTTTATTGTCTGGCAAATGGCACACACAAAGACCTATATTTTAGCGTTTTGCCGGAGACTGTGAATCCAGAAACGATCTGTAAAAGGCCAGGAAGTCGGCTAGCTTCTTGGGTGAGAAATTGAGTGAATAGAGTCGAAAACATTTCTCTGAGGTCTGGTCGGCAGAATTGGCTTGTTGGGTTGCGTACCCGTGAAGTAAACAACGAGCAAGCCTTCCCAGAGACGGCATACGAACTTGGTGGGATGACGGGCTACTGATCTATGAATGTGAGTGCCAACGCGCTGTTCTGTTTGCAGGAGGGATGGCGTTAATGCAGGTTCATTGAGTGCCACGGAGTTGAAAGTAAATGGTGACGGCGAAGGTGGTTGTAGCAAGACGTCTGGCCTGGAAAGGGCTCTGCAACGAAGATTTGTTCGCCCTTGACATGAAACATGTCGAATTGCCATTTTTTTAGACGTGACAGCTGTCTTTCCACTCTGACAAGGCACTTGGCGACAGTTAAAGTCGCGTTTCGAAGTGCGCTAACTAACGTGCATGATCTGTGAAAAAAACAAATCTGCTGCTGCCAATGTCGCTGATAAAATGACGCACTGCGTCATTTATGGCGAAGAGTTCTCGACCTAAAGTGTCGTATTTCGTTTCTACTGGTTGTTGAGTACGCGAGTAAAAACTGATAGGCTACCGAAATCCGTCGTTCTCTTGTTCCAACGTGGCTCCAATAGCGAAGTATCTTTCTTGAATCTAAATAGTCATTGAAAATCTTGATGTGTTAGCATTGAAGCATTAGTTAACGAGTTGATCGCGAGTCGAAGTCAATCTTTGACTTCAGATGACCAAGAAATAATGGAGTTCTTAGTAAGTCCTTTTCGACTTTGCAGATGCCTGAACAACGGATAAAGTTGCCTTTAAATGCCGGGAAGGAACTTGCAATAGTAGTTTTGGACTCCAAAAAGTTTCTGCAGCTCACTAAAAGTCATTGGTGACTTGATATTCTTGATTGAATTCGCCTTCGACGACAAAGGTTGAAAATCTTGTGGCATGATACGATGCCGTAAGAAGTCCACGGATGTAGTTGCAATCTGCGTCTTGTCACATTTGACCATGAGTCAGTGCTTGAAAAAAATGTGAGAGAGCATTTCGTAAATGTTTGGCATGAGATTCTAAGTCTGGACTGAGAACAATTATGTCATCGAGGTATGATATACAGTAAGCTGCGTCGTCGCGAAGTATGTTGTTCATGAATCTTTGAAATGTCTGTGTAGCACACTAAAGTCCAAAAGGCAAGCAGAGGTATTTCAAAAGGCCAAATGGAGTGATAACCGCAGTCTTTTCAATATCTTTTGACGCTACTGGGATGTATTGGCAGACTTGTCTTAGGTCAATCACGGAGGAGAAATTGTTGCCGCTGTGTTTTTCAAGTAAGATTTTAATATTGGGAATAGGATATGTATCAAATTTTGTCACTGAATTTAACATGTGTTAATCTACGCAGGCTCTGTACGATCCGTTTGATTTGGAGTCTAAGTGCAGTGGTGACGTCCATGAACTTTTTGATGGTCTTATGATTCCCTCTTCCAATAACCTTTAGAATTCCTCTTGGGCAGCTTTCAGTTTAGCAGAGGCCAGTGGTCGCTACTTGAGTCCAATAGGTTGTCTTTCTGTGACAATATGGTGCATCATGCTTGAGACTCATAGCTCTGACTTGCTGAGATCGAAAAGCGACTTGTGCTCTCGAAGAGCTGCTGATATCTCTGCTGAATGGTGCACTGAGGTTGTCTGAATGACCTGTAACTCCAAACGCTTGAAGGCAAGAATAGAATAGAATAGAATATCTTTATTTGGATTCAAACCACACATGTTCCATCAAGTAGATAATAATATTGGAAAACATATAATATAAAAAAGATATCACATCAAATAAATATTTGCAATTATTCTCATAAAGATAAGTAAATCTCTCTATTTGGGTTGTGTAGTATATCAACATCAGAAAGTTCGGCTGTAATATCATTGCATGCGTCATATCCATTTTGATATAGTTATTATGATATAGGGAAAAGCGGTTTTGTTAATTAATCGCAATTGTACAATAATTGAATATAAAAAGAGTAACAGTTTTGTCAACGAAATAGGAAAAATTAAGGTATAATACGAGTGTAACATTATGCACAAAAATTAGAACCATGACTAGCAATAGATTGTATGCATTGCTGACTAACGTGCTGATATATTGCCTACCATTTCAATTTTAATCATACAGGACGTGGAAATAAAACCTCAAGATATGTTTCTCGTCACAATTATCCTTGTCTTTATTTAACCATGAGAAAGTATTAAATACTGTTTGTTGCGAAGAACTAATATATGCAAGTATGTATTAGGTGTTGCGAACCTAGTAACAAATTAGTTTAGTTGTGACCAGAAGGATAAACCAAAGGCAGCATGAACGGAAAGTATAATCTTATGCACATTCGTTTTGTGCTTACTGGCGACTCATCAGTAGGAGCTGGTATTACGCCCTTTAACCACTATATATTTGGTCGGCGATTGTACCGTCCTATTATTAAACATTATTAGGAGATTTTACCGTCCTATTATTCCACATTCTAGGAGATTGTACCGCCCTGTTATTCCACTTTCTTAGGAGATTGTACTGCCCTATTATTCCACATTCTTAGGAGATTGCACAGTCCTATTATTCCACATTCTCAGGAGATTGTACCATCCTAGTATTCCACATTCATAGGAGATTAAAGCGTCCTATTGTTCCACATTCTTCGACCAAATATATAGTGGTTAAAGGGCGTAATACAGGCTCCTACTGATGAGTCGCCAGTAAGCACGAAACGAATGTGCATGAGATTATACTTTCCGTTCATGCTGCCTTTGGTTTATCCTTCTGGTCACAACTGAACTAATTTGTTACTAGGTTCGCATCACCTAATACATACTTGCATATGAGAAAGAATTATCATAATCAAAATTAAAAAGATCAGCAGGATTGTAGATTCTTTTCTAGTTGAGTACATAACAGTTTAAAAGACATCTAAGTTGGGGGCGTTTTTCTATGCCCATTTGGCAATTGATTGTAAATTTTGTAAATTTTCTAAAAAAAGAATAATTTGCCCCAACATTCTCCACCAAAGGAGGAGATATTGGCTTATCTCCAGATCCAGTTCCAACTTCAGGTATCTTTCTTATTTGATTCATATAGGCTCTATTCCACTGGTTCAAATAAAATACTTTTATGCAATAGCACATCCTCCGAAACCATAAAGTTTGCAGTGATGCAAACTGTAATTTAGTGGTGTATATATTGCAGGAGATAGGGCTAATTTGTTTCACAACCTTTCTTTGTACAGTTGCTATCTTATTTGACAAATCCTTTTTTAATGGATTCCAAGTAGCGGCAGCATATTCTAGTATCGGTCTAATCCAAATATCATACATTTTAAATTTTATATAATTTGATAAGATATTTCTATTTATTGGTGCCCATCTGTTCTTGGCACTGCCTACTATCCTTTTAATATGTCTCTCAGCAGAAGCTGTGCATTGAATACTTATGCCTAAATCCTTTATTTCTGAAATATTTTTGAAATAAATCTCAAAAACATCATTAATCCCTGCATCATGAAAATAAACATAATTAAAGTCTGTTCTGTTATCTATTTTTAAAGCTCTCGTACTTTTATTGTTTATTCTCCGCCCTAGTGTTATCAAATATCTACTTAAATCATACAAATCTAATGTCACATTATTTTTGGAGAATTCGACATTTTTTGGATCAATTGGAAAGATTATTTTTAAATCATCAGCAAATTTGCAAACTCGACCATTAAGGATCTTAGTTTCCAAATGTGCAAATACTATTTTAAATAAAATTGGCCCCAAACTTGATCCCTGTGGAATTCCACTTGTTACTCTTTTTGATTTTGATATCATATTCGTTTACTTGAATATTCATTCTTCGATTATATAAATAGTATTTACGTAATCTAAAAATATTTTTGATAAGACTACACTACATTTTATTATCCCGTTTAATTCTTAGTTTGCATAATTTCAAGTCTATTGAAGAGGTCGATAATCTTTTGATTAACAAGATCAACAATGAGCAGA
Source organism: Eudiplozoon nipponicum (assembly GCA_029291075.1). Taxonomy (NCBI): domain Eukaryota; kingdom Metazoa; phylum Platyhelminthes; class Monogenea; order Mazocraeidea; family Diplozoidae; genus Eudiplozoon; species Eudiplozoon nipponicum. The sequence goes on along the minus strand of JAQBSW010001075.1, from coordinate 105,965 downwards.
AAATGTAAAAGCAAATCAAGGCCTATTTTTTTGTGTGAGACCTTGGCGACGCCGTAAACCTATGTTGGGAGTGTGATACCGGCAGCCATATGTAGGTATTGGCTCCTATGTTGCTGTTTGCGAGTAAATTGCCTAGCGACTACTCGGCCTCTGAATCACCCTTGAGAACTGAGACTGCTGCACCTGTGTCTACGATGAATTCTTTGCCAGTTCTGAAATCAAGAAGATGCAGAAGTTCATTGGGTTGTTTGGTCGAGTCATACAAAAATGTAGGCTGGTTATTGCGACTGACATTCCCTGTTTGGCTGTCTATGTGGCATATTCAGCGTGGACGAATGAGTCAATAGGAATTTCAGATTGTAAATTATTGCTTCATTGTGGCACTATTGATGCCATTGATGTGCCGAAAGTGTGGTCTTCTACTTTCTGTGTCATAAGTTTCCCGATCTTGATGCTCCACTACGCCTGTTTTCTATGGCCTTTCCCGTCAACTCTGTAAACTGGCATTCATTCGGAAATTATTCTAAACGCAGAGACGGACTTGACATGAATTAAAAAACTTCTGGTAATTATAGCACCATATTCATTAAAAGATTGCGAGGATCTAGAACGCCACCTACTTTTATTTCATATTTTTTGTCGGAAAAATGTGTCGTGCGTTCACCTGATTTAGCTCGGATTTCCCAATGGCCAATCCTTCTAGAACTGTAGCCATGTGTGCTATTGTCCTCTCTAAAAAGGAGATCCTATCATCCTGCGGGGAAGGACAAAAGGATGACGAATTTAACTTAGGTTTGAAAACCATAAATTCCAACACGCACCTCTTTGATATGTCATCTATTGAGAGAGAGAGAGAGAGAGAGTTGAGGAGCTGTCTGGCGAACAATTTTAGTGACTAGGAAAGATTTTTAATAAAAACAACCTTAGCCTCATGATCATAAATATTAGTTTTATACCAAAGTTTACATAATTCCCTTAAAATCTCAATGAGGCCAATAATTTTCACGTCTAACTGTGCATATTTATTTATTATCTGCTCAGTTTCAAAAGGACCCAGCAAGATTTCTACTTCATTTGGAGGCCCAAATTGGAATTGAGTAGTTTTATAATAGCCTTAAGCCTTGATTGGCGAAAACTTTTGAGTTTTTGATAACTGCCATTATCTCGAAACGGGAAGATAGCGGAGTCTACGCACATAAAAAATAGCTCACAATCTCCATCCCTAACAGGAACATCATCATCTAAAATTGAACCTAACATTCTTACAATCTTACAGGATCTTAAAAGCAAAAATTTATTAGCAAGATGAAATGTATAAAAAACGTGAAAATAAACGCTTAGCAAAGTCTGCTACTACAGTTGAAACTGACGAGATTAGCATCGACGCACACAGAAAATTAACGAAATAAAAATCGGCTTCTACAGTTGAATACTGACGGAATGAGTTTCGTTGCACAAAGAAAACTGATGAAATTAGTTTCTTTCACAAAATCACAATTACTGCTTTCACAAAATCATAATGAGCGTTCACGCTTTACCATGAAGGTGTCCAGTTTTTTACGATTATGTACGTAGGAGAGAAAAACTTCTCTCAAAAAATTTGCTTCCCAACAAAAATGTCTACAAGACCTCGACTTAAGAAAGGTTCACACCCGGGGTAAAAAAATTGTGGTATGTGCTAACGTTGATCTACTGTATTACCACAATAATAAAAATGGAAAAGAAACGCAGTCGATTATATTTATGCCAAAAGTTTGGTCTTATAAAAAAAGTCTAGAAAACAGTACTGTTCTCAGTATCCTGGCGCGGTCGCCAATTTGTAAAACGCCCCGGCTTCAAGTAAATGCCGTACGACGTCACAAACACGTTCTGTGCCAAGAACGCTGAGAATTAGAACTGTTGGTGGCCCTTATTAGGGCCAGAATTGCGTTCTCCGGCTTATGCCGAGAAAGTTAGACGGTGTAACAGTGTCTAGACGTACTCCTAGACACTTGAGACCGGCTCTGATTGACTGGCTGGTGTTACTTCCGTTGTGGTTTTGCAATCAGCTGCAAGAATCTGTGAGATGGCTCAGAATTGTCTCGATGAAGATCTGCGACAATACCGTCGTGACTGGCACACATAGAGGTCCAATAAATCGATGTTGTGCAGCGACAAGTTTGGCGAGTTTATGTGACTCTGCTTGTGAAGCAAGTCCAGAAGTCGTTTTAGATAAAAAGCCAGTATGACATGAGAGAGCACGTACACGTTGTGCCAGCAGAATTCAAACATGACTACTGACTAGCATGGTAAATGCACAGTAGTTATATAGCGTGAAAACGAAAGCTCGCATGCCATTTGTTAACGGATAATTTCGCTTGTTTTAATTGGTGCCGTGTAAATTATATTTTAATTCCATTTAGGCAATACATCGGCGAATTGTTCTTGAGCCGTTACAAAACTATAACACATGGGCTAAAGTGCCGTGCAGCGTTCCTACAAAGAAAAAAACAAGGATCTGGAGTGTGCAGTTACGTTTAGTGGACCTTAATAGGGTCTGACAGATATTCATCAGTATATGCCATATAAGTTTGTAAATATTGGCCAATTGTGCATCTAGAAGTCCTTCTAGACACGGGATATTTGGATATTAGTCGTGGGCTTGCAATCTTTTGAGCAGATGCATGTAAACAGGTAAAAATGATGAAACAGTATATAATTCTTGCTGTTCAAATGTATTTATTAGTCTTGTTGAAAGTCTGCGGCAACACTGAGATGGCTCGCACATGTAGAATTCCAGATTAAAAGATGATCAATTACGTAAGACTGGATGCGCAACAAAAATTGATTGAAGATTAGCTAAATTAGTGACACAGCCTGGTAAACGCAAGTAGAACAGTCGGATGACACCTGGACAGTGAATAACTCCCAGGCCCTATTAACGATCACCAACAATACTGCTTACACTTTGTGACTTTTTAGTCTCGCGGCACGGCACTCTAGCCATAACGCTACGTTAAGGACCGCGTTAGGGTTTGATATCTCAAATTGTTTTCAGTATACAAAACCATTGTACTATCAGATTTATCATTCTGCATTCGTGGGCTAGTTCAATTATTTTTTGGACGGTAATTATACGTTGTGCGGATTAGTAGTGAAGCGAAAGTTGTTGGCAATTACTGTAAATATAGCTCAGATTTCTAGTACGCAAAATTATCTTCCTTACATTACTGCTCTCATCATCTTATCATTGGAAATCAGTTTAATCTGTTACACAATCGTAACCCATAATACGATTTGTACCCTGTATTTATTTGCTCAAGTATTTTGTGACAACTTCGGAGTACAATTTCTATTTCTGCTTGAATACATATTCGTATATGTGAATGTAAATGCCAGTTGTCCAACACTTCATAACAAAATATATAAAGGTTATATGATGCACATCCGGAACGCAAGAGTACTTTAAAATGTTCCATTCATTCATACGGATTTTAGTTTATTATTCTGGATCCATTTGAACAAAATTGTCATTAGATGCGCAAGATCTAATATATTTGCATACTTGTTGATACTGCGCAACATACAATATATAAGTACAACATTTAAAATTGAAATTACCTGATCTGCGGTTTGACTAACACAGCTTTCATTGTTCCAGTAATTTTCTTTTTCCATAATATTTTGATCTTCATTACCGAAGATCTTCATCAGATGCATTTCACGAAACAATTGAAGCAAGCGCGTTATTTCCTCTAGTAATAATATTTATATACCCCCGACTGACCTTTCATTGGTTATACGTGTGTCACTTGTGTGTGTGTGTGTGCATTTTCATAACTGTTGTTTTCATCTAACTAATTCAGACCAGAGTGGCTAAATAATAATTTATCAATTGCATGCAAAAACTATTCGTTTTTTTAAACACACTCAATGTAAATAACGTAACTGAGATGGGGAGACCCATAATTCAGAAACACTCGTCATAAAAACATGCCATGAGTGATAAAACCAGAAGTCCGAACGACTAATGCACATGTTAAATTACAATTCAAACCACTAGGTTGTACTCAAGATAGAGAAGTTAATAACAGTTAATGGCGCACGCCACGCATGTCCATGTGTATGTGTATGCATAACTAAAAAACTTGGTTAAATTATTTTATTTTGATACACATGTACGTACATCTAAATGAAACTGCAGTCAATAGACATTAATTTACCCTTTGCACGCGTCAGACAAATTATTACTTATAACTATTGTATTATTAGAATATTTCCAATGGTTAGGGTGGGGGTGTAAAACAGAAAATTAAGTTTGAAATCTATTTGTTTTAAAATTAAATGAATAGTTAGAGATGAAATTTTGAAGATTATATTAATAATAATTGTTTATTCATTTGTTGAATAAAAGCCCACTAATTAGTCAATCTTAATCCGATGTTCTTAATCTTTTACTGGAGCTAGCTTCAGTTACCAATTCATGCAATCGCCTTTTTCTTCCACTAGCTAGTGCAGTATTCCAAATCGGACCTAAAGATTTTTCAACAGCTGTTTCATTCATAATATTATCTCTAGATTTAATTTCTATAGATTCCCTAATCAATCTCGTCATCCTATTACAACTACATATTGCTATGCGTTTGCATTCCTCCCAGTCGATAGTATGCCCAGTCTCCACTACATGACAAGCAAGGCCAGATTTAGCAATATGTCCATATTTACACGCAGTTTTAAGTTCACCTCTTCTTACTTTGAATGAACGCATGGTCTCATCAACATACATGAGACTGCAATTATTGCATGGGATTTCATACATATCTGAAATGTCTAATGGTTCAATATTTTCTATTTGGTTAGGGAGTATAGTGCCTAGTGTAAGGGGCTGTTTTAAAACGGTCCTTATATTGTATTTTAAAGCTATTGATTTCACTTTCCTACTTAATATAGAGTCCGCTCTTCCTTATCCTTATCCGCTTTTTTGTATCTCACACTAGGATTAAATTTCTTCACCATGTCCCTCATTGTTGTATCTATTAAATGAGGAGGGTAACCATTAGTCTTAAATATATCGCGTAGTCTGTCTAATTCTAACTTCCTATGCTTTATATCTGTTAACTTGAGATTTCTTAATGTTAATGACTTTAAGATACTGACTTTCATACGAAACGGGTGATTGGACTTGAAATTAAGAAGGATTCCTGAATAAGTATCCTTCCTATAAACATCTCTTTCCAATTTCAAACCATTTCTAATTAATTTGACATCTAAAAATGGTAATTCACCCGACGATTCCCTTTATAAGGTAAATTGTAGTTCGCTCATTCGATTAGCTAAATTTAAGAAATTTACCAATTTATTGTCACCATGGTTCCAGATCAGTAATATATCATCCAAGAAATGTAGGTACAGTTTTGGTTTCAATGGAGTCTTATCCAACAGATTATTTTCCAAATAATGAATAAAGATATTGGCTATTGGGACCGATAAAGGTTGTCCCATTGGAACGCCTCTAATTTGTTTATAAAATTTCTTTACGAAATTTAAAATAAGTGGAGGACATACAAATACACATCATCTCCATGACGTGTTCTAACGTCATTTTGCTTCCTTCTAATATTAGTGGGTGATCAACTAGGAAACGTCTAAAACAATCCAGAGCCTCAGGTACTGGTATATTTTTGTACATAGATACTACATCTAAGCTTACTAATCTATCCTTTTCATCTAGTACATATTTATCAATAATTTCAAGCAAATGATATGAGTTAAGCAAGGTATGTTCTAAGAAATAGGAATATTTTCTTATTCTATGGCACAAAAACTTTGAAATTTTATATGTTGGGAGTGTTGTACATTCACTATAATTCTTAAAGGATTACCCGGCTTATGCACTTTAACTAAACCATAAACTCTGGGTGCAACCGTATCTCTTTGAATGAGAGTGTTACCATGCGTCGAATCCAATTCTTCATTAGCAATCATTTTATTGATTAATAATTTTACTTGTCCTTGTAACTTATCAGTAGGGTCTTTTGTTATTTTAGTGTATACTTCAGCATTACTTAACTGTTCTATCATTTTATTGTTATAATCAGATTGATTCATCAGAACTGTAGCTCCTCATTTATCCGCTTTTTGATATATAACGTTATTTGAGACTAACTCTTTTCCGAGACGTTTAATTTAAGAGTTAGGCTTAACTTTATCCTCTTTGTGTGTTAAAACCAATGAGGCAACGTCTAATTCAAATTTCACCTTATCATTATCCGAAAGAAGCTTTGCCGTTTTGACAGCCTCAGTAATTAATTCGTTTCTGACCGATCTTTCATTAGGAATAGCCATGTTTAAACCACGGTTAAGTAGTTCAACTTGATCCTTCTTAAGATTTAATGTTGATAGATTTACTATTCTATTAGTCCCGATTAAATTATCACTTTCTTGGGGTCTATAAATTCCCAAGTCAGCTAATTTTTATCGTGTCTAATTCTTACTTTTTTATTTCTCTATTACGGGCTTTATCACTGAAATCCTCAATGCATTTAAAATCATCTACGTGCAAAAGAGAAGTTAACATCGATCTTAGTTTAGTTTTTTTCTGAATAAGTATAATCTTACGTTTAACTAAATCACTAATCAAAGTTTTTATAATATTTATACAAAGGTCATGCTTAAGAGACATGCCATAAGCATTTAGCTTAAAATTTAGTTTAAAACGAAAACATTTAGGAATAACATCATGTTTTAAACAAATACTTAAAAAGGAAATATTTGACACTTGCCTCACGATTTGTTGTTTCATTAGCGTATATTTATTATACCATTTAACGGCATTTCTGTTATAGTTCCATGTTAAATGTTTCTTGAAAGACTTTCCTTGATGCGACACTGGAATAATTGTAATTACCTGATCTGCGTTTTGACTAACGCAGCTTTCATTGTTCCAGTAATTTTTTTTTCTTTTTCCATAATATTTCGATCTTCATTACCGAAGATCTTCATCAGATGCATTTCACGAAACAAATGAAGCAAGCGCGTTATTTCCTCTAGTCATAATATTTATATACCCCAGACTGACCTTTCATTGGTTATACGCGTGTCACTTGTGTGTGTGTGTGTGCATTTTCATAACTGTTGTTTTCATATAACTAATTTAGACCAGAGTGGCTAAATAATAATTTATCAATTGCATGTAATAACTATTCGTTTTTTTAAACACACTCTATGTAAATGACGTAACTGAGATGGGGAGACCCATAATTCAGAAACACTCGTCATAAAAACATGCCATGAGTGATAAAACCAGAAGTCCGAACGACTAATGCACATGTTAAATTACAATTCAAACCACTAGGTTGTACTCAAGATAGAGAAGTTAATAACAGTTAATGGCGCACGCCACGCATGTCCATGTGTATGTGTATGCATAACTAAAAAACTTGGTTAAATTATTTTATTTTGATACACATGTACGTACATCTAAATGAAACTGCAGTCAATAGACATTAATTTACCTTTGCACGCGTCAGACAAATTATTACTTATAACTATTGTATTATTAGAATATTTTAATGGTTAGTGGGGGTGTAAAACAGAAAAATTGCTTGAATCTATTTGTTTTAAAATTACCATTAGTTTGATGAAATTTTAAGATTATACACAATAATTGTTTATTCAAATTGTTGAATAAAGCTCACTTAATTAGTCAATCTTAATCCGATGTTCTTAATATTTTACTGAGCTAGCTTCAGTTACTAATTCATGCACTGCCTTTTCTTCCACTAGTTAGGTGCAGTATTCCAAATCGGACCTAAAAAAGATTTTTCAACAGCTGTTTCATTCATAATATTATCTCCAGATTTAATTTCTATAGATTCCCTAATCAATCTCGTCATCCTATTACGACTACATATTGCTATGCGTTTGCATTCCTCCCAGTCGATAGTATGCCTAGTCTCCACTACATGACGAGCAAGATCTGATTTAGCAATATGTCCATACTTACACGCAGTTTTATGTTCATCTCCTCTTACTTTTATTGGGCGCATGGTCTCACCAACATACTTGAGACTACAATCGTTGCATGGGATCTCATACACTCCTGAAGTGTCTGAGGGTTCAATCTTTTCTTTTTGGCTAGGGAGTATAATGCCAAGTGTAAGGGGCTGTTTTAAAACGGTCCTTATATTGTATTTTAAAGCTAATGATTTCACTTTCCTACTTAATATAGAGTCCGGTAATACCATGATCTTCCGCTCTTCCCTCTCCTTATCTGCTTTTATGTATCTCAAACTAGGATTAAATTTCTTCACCATGTCCCTCATTGTTGTATCTATTAAATGAGGAGGGTAACTATTAGTCTTGAATATATCACGTAGTCTGTCTAATTCTAACTTCCTATGCTTTATATCTGTTAACTTGAGATTTCTTAATGTTAATGACTTTAAGATACCGACTTTCATACGAAACGGGTGATTGGACTTGAAATTAAGAAGGATTCCTGAATAAGTATCCTTCCTATAAATATCTCTTCCCAATTTAAGACCATTTCTAATTAATTTGACATCTAAAAATGGTAATTCACCTGACGATTCCCTTTCTAAGGTAAATTGTAGTCCGCTCATTTGATTAGCTAAATTTAAGAAATTTACCAATTCATTGTCACTATGGTTCCAGATGAGTAATATATCATCCAAGAAACGTAGATACAATTTTGGTTTTAATGGAGTTTTATCCAACAGATTATTTTTCAAATAATGCATAAAGATATTGGCTATTGGGACCGACAAAGGTTGTCCCATTGGAACGCCCCTTATTTGTTTATAAAATTCCTTACGAAATTTAAAATAAGTGGAGGACATACAAATACACATCATCTCCATGACGTGTTCTAACGTCATTTTGCTTCCTTCTAATATTAGTGGGTGATCAACTAGGAAACGTCTAAAACAATCCAGAGCCTCAGGCACCGGTATATTTGTGTACATAGATACTACATCTAAGCTTACTAATCTATCCTTTTCATCTAGTACACATTTATCAACAATTTCAACCAAATGATATGAATTAAGCAAGGTATGTTCTAAGAAATAGGAATATTTTCTTATTCTACGCCACAAAAACTTTGAAATTTTATATGTTGGGCAGTGTTGTACATTCAATATAATTCTTAAAGGATTACCCGGCTTATGCAATTTTACTTAACCATAAACTCTGGGTGCAACTGTATCTCTTTGAATGAGAGTGTTACCATGCGTCGAATCCAATTCTTCATTAGCAATCATATTATTGATTAATAATTTTACTTTACCCTGTAACTTATCAGTAGGTTCTTTTGTTATTTTAGTGTTTACTTCGGCATTATCTTACTGTTCTATCATTTTATTGTTATAATCGGATTGAAACATCAGAACTGTAGCTCCTCCTTTAACCGCCTTTAGACATATAATATTATTTGATACTAAATCCTTTCTGAGACGCTAAATTTCATATTGTCGCTTAACTTTATCCTCTTGGTGTGTTAAAACCATTGAGGCAACGTCTAATTCAAATTTCACCCTATCATTATCCGAAAGAAGCTTTGCCGTTTTGACAGCCTCAGTAATTAATTCGTTTCTAACCGATCTATCATTAGGAATAGCCATATTAAAACCACGGTTAAGTAGTTCAACTTGATTCTTCTTAAGATTTAATGTTGATAGATTTACTATTCTATTATTCCCGATTAAATTATCACTTTCTTGGGGTCTATAAATTCCCAAGTCAGCTAATTTTTTATCGTGTCTAATTATTACTTTTTTTATTTCTCTATTACGGGCTTTATCACTGAAATCCTCAATGCATTTAAAATCATCTACGTGCAAAAGAGAAGTTAACATCGATCTTAGTTTAGTTTTTTTCTGAATAAGTATAATCTTACGTTTAACTAAATCACGAATCAAAGTTTTTAAAATATTTATACAAAGGTCATGCTTAAGAGACATGCCATAAGCATTTAGCTTAAAAGTTAGTTTAAAACGAAAACATTTAGGAATAACATCATGTTTTAAACAAATACTTAAAAAGGAAATATTTGACACTTGCCTCACGATTTGTTGTTTCATTAGCGTATATTTATTATACCATTTAACTGCATTTCCGTTATAGTTCCATGTTAAATGTTTCTTGAAGGAGTTGCCTTGATGTGCACCTGGAATAATTGTAATTACCTGATCTGCGTTTTGACAAACACAGCTTTCATTGTTCCAGTAATTTTCTTTTTCCATAATATTTCGATCTGCATTACCGAAGATCTTCATCAGATGCATTTCACGCAACAATTGAAGCAAGCGCGTTATTTCCTCTAGTCATAATATTTATATACCCCAGACTGACCTTTCATTGGTTATACGTGTGTCACTTGTGTGTGTGTGTGTGTGTGTGCATTTTCATAACTGTTGTTTTCATCTAACTAATTTAGACCAAAGTGGCTAAATAATAATTTATCAATTGCATGCAATAACTATTCGTTTTTTTAAACACACTCAATGTAAATAACGTAACTGAGATGGGGAGACCCATAATTCAGAAACACTCGTCATAAAAACATGCCATGAGTGATAAACACCAGAAGTTCGAACGACTAATGCACATGTTAAATTACAATTCAAACCACTAGGTTGTACTCAAGATAGAGAAGTTAGTAACAGTTAATGGCGCACGCCACGCATGTCCATGTGTATGTGTATGCATAACTAAAAAACTTGGTTAAATTATTTTATTTTGATACACATGTACGTACATCTAAATGAAACTGCAGTCAATAGACATTAATTTACCCTTTGCACGCGTCAGACAAATTATTACTTATAACTATTGTATTATTAGAATATTTCCAATGGTTAGGGTGGGGGTGTAAAACAGAAAATTAAGTTTGAAATCTATTTGTTTTAAAATCAAATGAATAGTTAGAGATGAAATTTGAAGATTATATTAATAATAATTGTTTATTCATTTGTTGAATAAAAGCCCACTAATTAGTCAATCTTAATCCAATGTTCTTAATCTTTTACTGGAGCTAGCTTCAGTTACCAATTCATACAATCGTCTTTTTCTTCCACTAGCTAGTGCAGTATTCCAAATCGGACCTAAAGATTTTTCAACAGCTGTTTCATTCATAATATTATCTCTAGATTTAATTTCTATAGATTCCCTAATCAATCTCGTCATCCTATTACGACTACATATTGCTATGCGTTTGCATTCCTCCCAGTCGATAGTATGCCCAGTCTCCACCACATGACGAGCAAGGTCAGATTTAGCAATATGTCCATATTTACACGCAGTTTTATGTTCACCTCTTCTTACTTTGATTGGACGCATGGTTTCACCAACATACTTGAGACTGCAATCATTGCATGGGATCTCATACACTCCTGAAGTGTCTAATGGTAAATGTACAGTAGTTATATTGCGTGAAAACGAAAGCTCGCATGCCATTTGTTAACGGATAATTTCGCTTGTTTTAATTGGTGCCGTGTAAATTAAATTTTAATTCTATTTAGGCAATACATCGGCGAATTGTTCTTGAGCCGTTACAACACTATAACACTTGGGCTAAAGTGCCGTGCAGCGTTCCTACAAAGAAAAAAAACAAGTATATGGAGAGTGCAGTTACTTTTAGTGGACCTTAATAGGGTCTGACAGATATTCATCAGTATATGCCATATAAGTTTGTAAATATTGGCCAATTGTGCATCTAGAAGTCCTTCTAGACACGGGATATTTGGATATTAGTCGTGTACTTGCAATCTTTTGAGCAGATGCATGTAAACAGGTAAAAATGATGAAACAGTATATATTTCTTGCTGTTCAAATGTATTTATTAGTCTTGTTGAAAGTCTGCGGCAACACTGAGATGGCTCGCACATGTAGAATTCCAGATTAAATGATGATCAATTACGTAAGACTGGATGCGCAACAAAAATTGATTGAAGAGTAGCTAAATTAGTGACACAGCCTGGTAAACGCAAGTAGAACAGTTGGATGACGCCTGGACAGTGAATAACTCCCAGGCCCTATTAACGATCACCAACAATACTGCTTACACTTTGTGACTTTTTAGTCTCGCGGCACGGCACTCTAGCCATAACGCTACGTTAAGGACCGCGTTAGGGTTTGATATCTCAAATTGTTTTCAGTATACAAAACCATTGTACTATCAGATTTATCATTCTGCTTTCGTGGGCTAGTTCAATTATTTTTTGGACGGTAATTATACGTTGTGCGGATTAGTAGTGAAGCGAAAGTTGTTGGCAATTACTGTAAATATAGCTCAGATTTCTAGTACGCAAAATTATCTTCCTTACATTACTGCTCTCATCATCTTATCATTGGAAATCAGTTTAATCTGTTACACAATCGTAACCCGTAATACGATTTGTACCCTGTATTTATTTGCTCAAGTATTTTGTGACAACTTCGGAGTACAATTTCTATTTCTGCTTGAATACATATTCGTATATGTGAATGTAAATGCCAGTTGTCCAACACTTCATAACAAAATATTTAAAGGTTATATGATGCACATCCGGAACGCAAGAGTACTTTAAAATGTTCCATTCATTCATACGGATTTTAGTTTATTATTCTGGATCCATTTGAACAAAATTGTCATTAGATGCGCACGATCTAATATATTTGCATACTTGTTGATACTGCGCAACATACAATATATAAGTACAACATTTTAAATTGAATTTTGTCATGATTACCACTAAATGTGATAACTGATATTGAACATGACTAGAATGTATAGATTCGATGGAATAAATTTTGTTCAGATTAGTTGTAACTCTTAGTTTTTGATAAATTTGGCATATTTTGAAATACATTGTGTTCATATTTTATACCGAATTTGCAAACCTTGAGTTGGTACCCTTTTCAGGTTTTTTATATATTATATAATGCGTTGCTATGCATGTCGCATTTTGGAAACATTTAATTAATTTAGCTTAATTGCAGCTTGAATACACCTACGCATAGGAGATTTACCGTCAAACTGCCACACAAGTTTTGAACTAATATTTAATAAAGATCAGTCGTAGTGACAGGTTCTACTGATGAATCACCAGTGAGGACGAACCACATGTGTATATGAGGTATGATTTTTATAAATAGTGACTTTGGTTTACTTCTCTGGTCCTTTTTGCACTATTCTATGACTAGATGAGGAAAGGCCACAGTTGTTGTTCGAAAAGTTTGAAGCATCAGTTCGAGCACAAGAATTTACATTAGAAGCACCTTTTGTGCACGTAGCTGTCCAGAAATTAGTTGACAGTTAGGTAGCAGTCAAATTAGAATTGCTAGTCGATCTAACGTATGTAGAATACAAAAGAGGAGTTTTGGATAATTTCCGAGCCAGACCTCGAGGTCTCAAACACTTATTGACTGAGATGCCCCTTTATACCCGGGCACGCTTCAAACGGTGGCTATCCAGGATCACTGAGTCTTTGCCCACGTTGCAATCACATAAGGCAATCATGTTTATGCTGCTAAATCCTTCCAGATGCGGCGCAATATCGAGCGCCCAGTGAGGCCTGGAAGAAAGTATTCAGGCTCTTCAAAGTTCGGCCATAATGAAAAAAAAGTGGCAGCTGCGACTCCACGCATGGGTCCGGTTACAAAATCTGGCAGGAGCGACATACCTTACTGGAATTCTTTGCCGGATAATCAACAAGTCCTCGACGGTCGGCAACAGCCAGTGGCATGGAAGAAAAATCAATATATAAGGACACCAGCTTTGACGAATACATCATCTAAGGGGCAGCGAAACCAGTATACCTCACCTAGAGAACGGCTAGTTCAATGGAGTAATATCGTCCTTTATCTCACCAATACTGGTAGTCGAGACCATGCTAAAAATATTAATCCTTTGGAGGTTCAGATTTGTAGATCAAGAGAAGACCAGAAGAGTAGCCAAAAAAGTGATCAAAATCAGATTGCCTGTGAAGAAAAAGAAGTATTGGAAACATTGCCACATGCAGGAATTTATTAAAGTTAAATTTTTGGAACTCTTTTACTGACACCCAATTATATAGTAATTAGGTTCTAGAGTTGATGTGTTGGTATTACCAATGACCTCGCCGTTATCCAATGTAAAACATACAAGAGCAAATTTGTGTTAGGCATCGGGCGCATCGATGGTCCCTGTGGGCGATTAGGACACGAAATTATTAAAATATGTAAATATCTATCATGCCTTTTTTCGTAGCGATTAGTCAAACGCCTTTATTGAGATTTGATTTTATTAGAAAATGGATTAATACGATAGATTGTCAAAATATACGTATATGCATATTGAGGCTTGAAAGCATCAATTCAATAAAGTTTATAGGTCCCCCTAAGGTGCAGGATCAGACCAGTTATCTGCCCAGATAATGAAATATATTCATACCTAATAAAACATTATATTCCAACTTTTCGATTGCAGCAAATGTCCAGGGCAGACGGTCAACCGCTTTAAATTTTGGTTTCAATAAATGAAGGTTACAACCCACCAAAGGTATATGATGCTCCTCCAAAGAAATTAGCACTAGCGACTCGAGCAACCCAAGAGATGTTAAGGGCCGGTGTTCTAGAAACATCATCAAATGTTTCTCGAACTACAACGGTTTACGTTGCGAAAATAACGTGGTTCGCTCCCACCGGCGTCTGATTTCCGGCAATTAACCTCGGAGAATAAACCTGATCAGTATCCCTTGCTGGCTCTGCGTGATCTGTTTCTAAAGCTAGCGGGAGGCAAATTGTTTGCCCTGTTTGAACTTAACCAGGGAATTTTGCAAATTTCTGTGCGGCCTAAAGACCGATGAAAGTTAGCGGTGCATGTACATCAATGTCATTTCCAATTCACCCGTAGCATTTAGTCTTAAAAACGCACCGAAATTGTTCCAAAGATTGATGGGATCTTTCGTGTCCGATTTACCCTGTACAACAGCTTACATGGACGAAGTTATTATATGGGCCACTACTGAACACAAATAACGTATTAGGCTGCGGAAGATGTTGGCCAAAGCTGTAGAATAGCGAATACATTTTCATCCAGAAAGAGTTCAGATAGGTTGAAAAGTGCGTTTCCTGGGTCACTTAGTCTCAGCGGAGGGATTTATGCCATTAGATTCGAATTTACAACTTATCAAGTACGATTCGGAGCATACTACTAGAAAACAATTGCGCCGATTTTTTGGTATTGTGAATTTCTATAGACTGTTTCTTGCAGGGATAGCGGATACGTAACAACCCTTGTCTAAATTAACTAGTGCCAAGATACAGTTTCTTTGGACAGAGAAGGCTCAAAAAGCATTAATCCTATGCAGGCAGAAATTAATGGACGCAATTATTTTAACTTTCTCAGTAGGTAGTATGTCAATTTTTACAATGATCTCAGATACTGGCATAGGAGCAGTATAAGAAGCGGACGGACGTCCAGCACAATATTTAAATCGCACACTCACTAAGGTAGAATAAAACTATATCGTCGCAGAAAAGGAATTACTTGTCGTAGAATAGGCATTACGAAAGTTTAGGTATTTGTCATCATTGGACGCATAGATGTCTTTACCGACCACAGTGCACTAGTATATTCGAGATAACTGGGTATTGAGTAAAAACGGATACACCGAGACATTGCAGAGCCGGTATCGAGAATGCGGCAGCCGATGCGCTCAGAAGAATTTCTGCCACTTATCAAAGTCTCAGAAGAACAAAGAAATGATGTCACATCGGAACAGTGGTGACCACAGCATTTAAAATGTTGAGCCTGCAAAACAGCCTAGTGGTGCGAAAAGAAAGACAAACAGTGCAACGGATTGTCCCGGTGTGTATAAGAGCAGAATTGATGACCTTTTTGCATAAAACGTTGGGACACCCCGGCGCTGTGTGACACATTGAGACACTGCAGTCACGTTTATATTGGCCTGGCATGTCCAAATGAATTCGTATCTATTGGCAACAGTGCACATTATGTCAACTTTGTAAGACACAAAAAAAGAAAAGCTCACTAGGATTCCATTTAATGTCACAGCACGGAACCAGTTTCTGCATATTTACATGTTTGGTCCACTGCCGCAGCTCGTGGTGGGATTAATAAGTGTACCCAGTGGTTTGAGTTTGTACCACTGAAGTAAATCACAATAAAAAGATAATAACGTGCTTAGAAGAGCGATGGCTCAGTAGATTTGGTGCACCAAAATTTATTGTACAAAGTTTAAATCGAGAGAATTGAATCAGTGGTTGAAAAGACCTTGGCATAAAACATTTCCGCGCAGCCACTTGTCACTCACAGACTAACGCGACGGCTGAGCGAGCACACAGGTCGATGAAAGAGGTATTGCATTTGGTCTAGCGCGCCATGAGCGTTAGATTATCAAAGGCTATACGATTTGCTCCAACGATCATGGTCTATGGAGGGCATAATAGACTACCAGGTGAACCCGCTATCCCAGGATCCCATGTGCTATGCCACATAGCGGATATTCAGGAGTGTCTAAGAGAGTTAACTGAATATGTAGGCGCCAAACAGCGACAAACCTAAACACGACGACCTACACGCACTCGCCTTTGTGTCGGTGACTATACTGTGGTCGCATAATTGAGCTTATGGCACTACAAATTGTCAATGATGGGCCATATTGCGTGGAATGCGTGAACTCAGAGCGTAATACAGTTAACTTTAACATGGACCACGAGCTATCGTACTTGATCGTTTAAGCAGCATGCCAATGCCGACTTCTGAGGGGGAAAGATGTAGCAATAGCTTCCTTTGAGACAAAGAACGAACCAAGGGTGGGCAGGATTCAACAAAACGTCCTCGCATAAGCGCCATTAATATGATGAAACAGTCAGCACAATGATGGAAGCAGACTTTGAGCCACAGAGGTGAACATAAATTAATAACTATTTGAAATTTTTTTACTAAACCGATGCTCTTTATAAGTGCAAAATCCTGTATGTTACTAATTAAAATTAAAGCGTGTGATTTAAGATCACAAAATGGCATTTGATGCATTGGAAAACTTAGTTAGAGGATTGATTACCCAAATGAACAACTTGATTGCGGAATTAGGGATAAATTAGTCTCAGCTGAATGATACATTAATAATAAATTCTGAGGAAATCCGCAAAAACTATCCAACCAATATAAGTGGAAACAACTTCCTCAAAAAAAGCTATTTAAATTATTTTACTTATTAACCCTTGAAGAAACCGATTTCATTAAGAATGGAGGCTCATTCTTATAGCAATAATTTGCATTCCTGAAAACAAAGGTAGTGATTTTACTGAAGCAAAATTACAATCAATATGCAATCCTTCGGTGGATCTACAGGTGAATATTAATAACAGACAACTATTTTTTAAGGATAGTTCGTAGAGTTTTTCCTCGCATTCCAAAAAATTGAGTAAAACAAAGAGTGTTGTTTTAAGAGATATAAACGAAGACTGTCGTCGTGCTATTCAATCGTCGGACAGCGGGTCTGGCTTGGTCCTCATGGGCCGGAATTAATTGATTTCCAAGATGTGTACGTTATCTCTTGTTCACAATTATAAATTGACACTAAATTTCACACGATGTAAAAAACCAGAGTTATTTTCATGAATTTTTTCTTTTTGCTACAAGATGGACGGAACACGCAAGCCAAATACAAACAAGCGAGACCGATTGAAATACTGACACCCAGGTAGTTTGCTTTAGAGAAAAAACAGAAATCAGGTATTCCGATGAGAACATTTTTTTATATGTCAATTACACTAACGTTGGAATTGATGATATTGTCCGCTAAACTTTACCAATTCTTTTCAATCTATTTTTGACTGTCATGGCTATAATGTGGTGGTAGGTGATTTTAATAAGTTACATGACTGTGAAATAATCAATTTTTTCTAATCATGATCTCAAGCAGATTATAAATGAATCAACTAGAGGTTCGCAATGCTTAGATCATGTATACTTGGAAATTGAAAAGGTAAAATCACACAGTTATGATGTTGTAAACTATTTCAAAGAATTGGATCACGAACAAATTGTTTTACAATGGAACATCTTGAGTAGCAAAACACAGAAACTTAATTTTGAAAATGCACTCGTGCAATGTTCCAGAATCAAAAGGAATCTTTTTAGAGAGTTAAGCATACTGATCGATTATGAAAGTTTTTATATCATGAACACTGACGAATTTGTTTCTTCTGTTTCATCGTTATTATCTGATATATATCAGGCGTCTACGTTTCGGATATTATACCTAAACGAATCAATAGAAAATTATGTAAGCCAAGAATTATGCGAGATAATATAATGAAGTGTAGTCTTTTCAATAATACTAAACACTATATACGCCACTAGATTAGAGTTTGTGTCACTGCAAACTTTTTGGCTTCGGAGGATGTGCTCTTGCATAAATGTTTTCCATTTGAATCAGTGGACTGGTGCCTATATGAATCCAATAAGAAAGAGTCATGAAGTTGGAACTAGATCTGGACATTTGGCAATATTTCCTCTATTGGTAGGGAATGTTGCGAGCAAGTTATTTTCTTTTTCGTAAATCTACAAAATTTATAATCAATTGCCAAAGGGGCTTAGAGTAACGCCTCCACGTAAGATGTCTTTTAAATTTTTATCTACTGAACTAGAAAAAGTCTACAATCCTGCTGATATTTTTTATTTTGATTATGTCAATACTTTCTTATGGTTGAATAAAAGATAAAGATAATTGTTATCGGAAAGAGAATCTCTTGAGGTTTTTATTTCCAAGTTTTGTATTATTAAAATTGAAATTTTATGCATTATATCATCATGTTAGTCAACAATACATACAATCAATTGCTAATCATGGTTCTCATATTTTTTGAATAATGTTACACTCGAATTATACCTTAATTTTTCTTATTTTTGATGATGAATCTATTATTCTTTACAGCCGAACTTGCTGTTACTGATATATTGTACAGTACCACTAGTGAGATTTACTTATCTACATGAGACTAATTGCAAATTTTTATGTGATGTGATAACTTTTTTTTAATATTGTACATTTCCCAATTTTATTATTTAATGGAACATGTGTGGTTTGAATTCAAATAAAGATATTCTATTATATTCTATTCTATTCTATTCTATTCTAATCTATTGAAGTCGGTGAGAAATCACTTATTTGTGTACATTTTAAATGATTCCATTAAAGTTTTTTAAGAGGCATATAAACTGAACGTAACAATCATTGGATTTAAATGTTTGATATTTCATAATTATGTAATAACGCTCTTTTAAAGGAAACTATTATGTTAGTATTTCATTATGTCAGGGAGAATAATCTAAGTAGTAAAACGAGTTAAACGCAATTGGGAATATTGCATTAATTATGCCTTTCAGATATTAAAATTCCAAATTTAATGGTAAATAATACAGACAGAATTGTGCTCCAGGAGTTGGTTATTATTTGGCCCTGATCATAGCCTATATGTTTGTGTACATGTTGTAACGAAATATCTTTGATTTATATAATAAATTGAAGCTAGAGGACCGTTATACGTGTGTTATAATTTTGGGCGGTGATAGACGTACGCATGCTGAACAACTGTTTAATAAAGGCAATGGCTTTCATATGAATATTATATTTGCAATTTAAAGCAAAGAGTGTGTTTTATGAAGTAAAACTGCTGGCACATGGTGCAGACAGACTTTTATAAAAAAATCATGGATAGTGCACTATTTGCATATCAACAGATAGCATCCAATAAAATGGATAAAGCTTAGTTGATACATGGTGTACATGATTTTACCCATTTTTTCACCGATCTGTTTGCAGACAGATTAGAATGGTGTGCGTAAAGCTCTAACAATTAACCAGTTTGTTGTATAAATTAGTATGAAGCTTGTGATATAATATACCATTTTTGAAAATCTGTTCTTTTTTAAAACTAGTGTAGTTTTACTTACACAACAATGAAACCCTTTGTTTATGACATATTTTGCAACTGATACAGTTTTTATAACACTCACCAGCACATCTCTCCTATTAAAGTTATAGCTAAAAAGCAACTGCAATCCGCTTCAAAAGTTATATGTAATTAAAATAGTACCTGTGGAGTATCTTGTGTAGGCAGATGAAGTAAATGTTGCAATTCACGCTTTTTGCAGAACATAACTGATTTGCTTAATTTTAATAAGATTGGAATTGTACTTATGTTTATATCTAAACCCGTTTCAACTTGTGAAACGTCCAACATTCCAACAAATTTCTTTTTGATTTTACTTAATATTAGGTATGCCATTACGCCTTCTTATTTAAAAAAAATGCTATAAATAGGCCGTGTCCAGAACTATGCATGCAATAACAATTTCTGTGTTTACTGGCATCATCATGGGCTTTTTTGGCTACATGAAAAACTATGTTTTGTTATTTTTCACCAATTTTAACTAATATATATACATACATAAATAGATAAATATTTATACTTGTGTGTACGTAAGTGTGTACCTATGCACATGTTGAGAAGGGTCATAGAAGATATTATTTGTCTTCATTCAGCCCTTTTAATATTAGTGATAACAATTTTTATTGAGAATTATTAAAATACATAAATATCGATTAATTTAGACGAGATTGTCACGGTTGATTCTCTGAGTTATTACTAAGTTCGCGATTTTTCCAGAACATGGAAAGGAAACGTGCCTAGAAAACTTTTTTTACCATAATTACAAATGGACATTTTACATCGTGCACCAAGAAGTGATGAGAACTCTGTGGTATGCCGATCGGAGAAAAGAATGGATGTAACGAAGTTTGCCATAGAAGACAATTATGTAGAATTAACTTATGATGAA
This sequence comes from Eudiplozoon nipponicum, assembly GCA_029291075.1. Taxonomy (NCBI): domain Eukaryota; kingdom Metazoa; phylum Platyhelminthes; class Monogenea; order Mazocraeidea; family Diplozoidae; genus Eudiplozoon; species Eudiplozoon nipponicum. The sequence goes on along the minus strand of JAQBSW010001075.1, from coordinate 85,129 downwards.
CACACTACGCAGCCACGTTTCAAAAATCAATTAGGACAAAAATTTGACCATCAAGCCATAACAACGCTCAAACAATACAAGACTAATATGGATATTACAGTGTAAATTATTTTGTTATTTTATGTTTATTTAAAGTTTATCTGTGTAACATATTTCTTAAGGTTTAAATTGCCACTAGAGTTAGATGAATTAGTCAAAATATGAAACAAAGTGAAAATGATAAGTATAGAATTACCGGATTTTAAATTATGTAGAAAATAGAAGCACATGCATCTAAATACAAAATCCAAACGGTACTAAAACAGACACTTATATTAAGCACTTTGATACTAAACAAAAAGGACCGTATTGTAGAGCTTATAACGGCATGCAAATATAGGCGAATTCAGATATTAGATAAAGCCAGACGCACCCAGGATACTGATCATCATATAATTTGCGAGACCGGTAAACGCAATATAATATAATGTAACACGCGGCTCCGTGTTACAACCCAACGAAGGTCAATTTTTACAAACGCTGTGCTCTTTAAGGTCAAATATTCTAACTCTGTCCTTAAACAATATTTCCCTTAGCTGTGATTTTAGGAAAAATCTCTTTTAGTCTAAAGTAGTTTTAATCGATATTTCTTGAACTGAAATTTTATGTGTAATTAATGGTGTTTTTATAAAAAGAACAGAACCGCGCTCGAGACGAAAAAACACGCGGTGGACTATTGTGTCATAGTGAACTAATTCCGCCTAGTTGGCAAATTTGGACTATCCGAACTTCAGAGAACAATATATTAATATCATGAACGGAGATAGAATCATTACAAACGGTGAACTCAACACTTGTGAGTTGTGTCATTGAAGTCCTTAAACGATTTACATTCTTTTTATAGTGATTACCTTTAACGATGACTTTTTCCATGTATCATTTGTTTTAAATCGATGGCATAAATGTTGAGCGATTCAGACCTTTGTACGCGAATAACTGATTGAGCATAAAACAATTTTCTATTATAAACTTAAATCATTTTAATTTTTGGCGTCTAGAAGACGGACCATTTAGTTTAATTGTGAACGGTATTTAAAACATATTTTTGCATAAAAATCTAATTTTACAGCTGACTAACATATATTCAATTTGGACTAACTGTGAATAGTGTTTAAGATATAATTTTACATTAAAATCTGTATTATTGCCAACCAACTCCTTCAATTCGGATTAACAGTGAATTATATTTATGTGCTACATTGTGTGGTAATATATACATGAAACCTTTCTTCGGCCTTCTAATATTAACCATCTGAAAAGGAACAGACTGATTGGGTGCTCGGGTAGTAATAATAGCAACCATTGATAAGTAGTAGGGGTACAAAATCAGGAACGAGATAGCAACAGCGAAAAGTACCCCTACATTATGGTGCCCCGGTTCGTCGAACTCACAGCCAGCAAAGAATTAACAAATATCTAGAGTTAAGAAATTCAAGCAATTTGGATGACTACTACAAGATAAGTTAACTCTAAGACACATATCACAGAAAAACACCCTCTCGGGATTACAATGCTCGAAGACAGCTGCACGATGGCGGGTGAGGACGATGTTACACTGCCATCTGTTCTCGACAACACTCATACACTTAAGATGAGGGCCAGTTCAGGAAATACAGGAAGCCCGATGGTGAGCCCAGCAACAAACCGCATCACCACATGGACACAGTATAAAATATGTCAATTTGATCCAGAATACCTTGATGCGTGGGTCGACGATGTCACTTTACTGGCCAAGGTGTCCAATATAACAGACGAGGGCTCAATATTTCTGAGGGCTTGGGAGACGATCCCAATGTCTTTCAGACGCGGACTCAAAGATATACTGCATCAATACACTGAGGGCACATGTGCACAGCCATGGCAGAGCCTGCAACGCGCCGTCAAGCAACGTTTGACACCAGATCGAGAAGACAGGCTTACAGAATTAATGAGCCAGATGTCCCTAGGTAGCCGCACGCCTTCTGAGCTATTTAGGGAAATGGAGCACAAAGCCTTAGAATTCAACCTGCCCAAGGAAATCGTAATGCGACTGTTCATACAGAATCTCCCGCCGGCACTACAAGAGATGGCCACGTTCTTGCGCGAATCCCTCGAAGTACAAGATGACGTTCTGCCGGCACGTCTAGACAAGTGGTGGAAGAAACACCACCACAGCCTACCGGCCCAAGAGAAAGTCCACATCACCCCAAGAATGTTCGAATCACAACCCACCACATCATCAGCCGGAACAAATGTCACGAATGAACGCCTCATCAGCCTGCTCGAGAACCTCACCGTAAGGCCAAATTTGGCCTCAGTCGATGCCATCCAAAACAGACGCGACCAGAGCAGGCGTGACCACCGTCGTCCACCGACCCGGAATAGCGCCAGGAGGTCGACGTCGAGAGACCGAACCACAGTGCCACAGTTACCAGCGGAGTGGTGTCCGAATCATCGCAGCTATGGCCACTCCACACGTTACTGCCTCGGAAACGGCTGCACTTTCCCGCGCACAGACGCGACGTTCAGATGGGCGCGGTCACCCTCAACAATTCAGGAGGATCCGCCCATAGAAGGCTCGGAAAACTGGTGGGGTCAGCCTCCGCGGCGGCAGTAGAGGCTGAACACCCCAAGATTGTTGGCCGCTCCACGTCTGATGGCTCGAAGCACGTTGCTTTCGCAGTAGAGCGCAATCAAACTATTGTATTTACAGCGACGGCTCCAGTCAAGTCATGCTTCAAACGCCCAAATGCCAGCAACCAGTCTCGTCGTCAGTTGCCACTATCAACATCTTTTCTCATCCGTGACGCAACCTCTGGCGAATTATTTCTCATAGACACTGGATCAGATGTGAGCTTACTACGTCACAATTATTTCGAACCCACCCACCCAGTCGACACCAGCAGTCTGACATGCGCCAAAGGTTCCAACATAGCGACGTTTGGGGTACGAGTACACACTATCTCATTCTCCAGCTCAAAAAGATGTTTCAATTATCCGTTCATCATCGCCAAAACGACACGGAACATCATTGGACGTGATTTTCTCGAACACTTTGACCTGACCATTCGTCCAAGAACACGAGAGATACGCACTGCAGACAATCAGTTGCTTACATCAGCGTTAAAACATACGACTCGCGCCGAAGCAGTCTTATCCATACAGCTTATTCCTTCAGTTCCCCATGTACCACAACTGGACGAGGTTCTGAAACGTCATGAAGAAATTTTCAAACCTATTTCCTTCTTGCCCGACCTCAAGAGGAAGCGTGCCATCACAGCCCACCGTATCATCCTGTCGAAAATACTTCCTCATCCTCCACGAGCACGTCCATTGGCACCACACAAACATAAGGCTGCCGAGCAAGAATTCGCCACACTACGTCAACAAGGCATCTGTACACGATCCAGCTCACCTTTTGCGTCGCCTGTGGTAGTAGTACCAAAGAGTGAACCAGAGACATTCAGAGTGTGCGTGGATTATCGTATTCTCAATTCTTGCACACAGTCTGATTCGTACATCCTGCCAAATCCGGCCGACCTACTCCGATCTGCTATCGGTCATGCGGTGTATTCGAAACATGACTTAGTAAAAGCATACTATCAAGTACCGATGGACAAAGACTCAGTAGCATATACTGCACTCAGATTCACCGGAGGTGGCACATACGAATATCACTATATGCCATTCGGTCTCAAAAATGCCTCGCAAACATTCCAACGCGTTATGGACGAAATACTAGATGGTCTACCATTTGTAATTCCATATCTAGACGACATCCTGGTATTCTCCAACTCAATGACCGATCATATACAACATATTGAGATCCTGCTCACACGTCTAGAAGACTATGGCCTCCGACTTCATGGCAATAAATGCGTCTTTGCACAGAAATCAATTGAATTCCTTGGTCATCAAATTTCCGAAGAAGGCATGACACCTGTACCTACTAAGGTTCGTGCTATTCAAGATCTACAGCCTCCAACCACCGTTCGGGCATTACGACGATTCTTGGGCAAGATGAACTACTATTCTCGATTTGTACCCTGCCTTGCCAAGATTCTGGCACCTCTTCACAAATATCTCGTGCCAGAAAGCCGTTTTGTCAAGAAATCACAACCGATTCAGCTCAACGTGGACGACATGCAGGCTTACGAGGATGCCAAAAGGGCCCTATGCAAAGCGACCATGTTACATTCCCCGGATTGGTCTCAACCTTTTGAATTGATAACGGACGCATCCGACGTTGCCATAGGCGCAGTACTTCAACAATCCATCAATGGAATACACCAGCCTATCGCTTTCTATTCGCAAAAACTACAACCTCCCGAGACGCGATATGATACGTTAGGAAAAGAATTACTTGCAATCTACCGGTCGATCCTACACATCCATACCTATCTGGATGGCCGAAAGTTCAAAATCTACACTGACCATCTTCCGCTTCTTCCGATGCTGAGAGGAAAGAAAGAATATTTATATTCACGACGTGTCAACTCGCAACTTACACGAATACACGAGTATGATTATGAAGTCACTCATGTTAAGGGATCAGAAAATGTGGTCGCAGACTCCCTAAGCCGTCCTGCAGATCTTTGTGCCTCAATACTGTATCCTTCACCTATAAGCATTCAGGAATTGCAAGCAGCTCAGCAAAATGATATATCACTTCGGACATTTGATGTCAATCGCCTGAAAATACTTGATTACGACGGAACCCCACTGCAGTGCAAAATAACTGACGTGGGCCCTCGGCCATTTATACCTGAAAAACTCCGTCACAAGATCTTCGAAGTCTACCATTCATTGAGCCACCCATCTGGCAAAGCATCAGTAGAATTTCTATCCAGAACGTATTTTTGGCCTGGCATGCGACGAGATATCAAGATGTGGTCAAAACAATGTCTAGAATGTCAGAAATGCAAAGTGACGAGACACACCAAAACGGCGCCACAAGTCATTCAAGTGCCCAAAGTCCGATTTACACACATACACGTTGATCTGGTAACCTTACCTGCCGTGAACAACATGCGATATCTACTGTCAATACGGGACCGCACCACTCGATGGTATGAGGCCATACCACTTCCAGACATGAAGCAAGAAACTGTCAGTTATGCTCTAGAGCTCAATTGGTTCGCTCGGTTCGGTGCTCCAGCTGAAGTGACAACCGATCGTGGCGCACAATTTCTCGGAGAGGAGTTCACAGCCCTACTGCAATACTACGGTGTCAAACACTCCGTGACCGCGGCTCGCAACCCGAGAGCAAATGGTTTCGTTGAAAGACCACACCGAGAACTGAAAGCGGCGCTCAAGGCTAGCCCAGAAGAAAATTGGCTTGCGGCTCTACCGAAAGTACTCCTATCAATGCGTACAAGACCTCGTGAGCCAATCAAATGTAGCTCCGCTGAAATGATATTTGGCGAATGTCTACGGATGCCTGGCGAACTAGTCCGATCACGCTCTGAAACTACATTAACGATGAACGATCCGACATTTCTGTTTCCACTTCGCAGTTTTCTACAATATAACGCTCAGAATCAGCCGATCTGTCCTACACGTCAGCAACATGGCCCAATCTATAAACGCAAAGATTTTGATAGCTGCAAATGGTTCTTCATCAACAACGTTATGGATAACAGGATTTTAGCCAAACCGAAGCGCGGTCCTTATCGTGTGTTAGATCGACGTCAGAATTACATCATTCTGGAGATTAATGGCAAAGCTGAAGCGGTCTCCAAGCACAGACTATCCCCAGCCGACGTTGATCCAGATGACCCGCTGTTTCGCAATGTAGACCTATCAGGCGGTGAAGAAACGAGAACGCCACCCCCAGACAGTTTAGCTAACATCGGATTGACGCCCGACGTCCCATCAACAACCGAGCCAACTGAAGCCGCGAGATATAGAAGAACCAGAATCAGTGTTGTCAGAGCCAAAATCAGTCATTACACGGTACGGCAGAGCAATAACACTTCCTGGAAGGTTAGCCCCCTTCATGGTGTACTAATTTTCATTGTCGGGGGGGTGTATGTAACACGCGGCTCCGTGTTACAACCCAACGAAGATCAATTTTTACAAACGCTGTGCTCTTTAAGGTCAAATATTCTAACTCTGTCCTTAAACAATATTTCCCTTAGCTGTGATTTTAGGAACAATCTCTTTTAGTCTCAAGCAGTTTTAATCGATATTTCTTGAACTGAAATTTTATGTGTAATTAATAGTGTTTTTATAAAAAGAACAGAACCGCGCTCGAGACGAAAAAAACACGCGGTGGACTATTGTGTCATAGTGAACTTATTCCGCCTAGTTGGCAAATTTGGACTATCCGAACTTCAGAGAACAATATATTAATATCATGAACTGAGATAGAATCATTACAAACGGTGAACTCAACACTTGTGAGTTGTGTCATTGAAGTCCTTAAACGATTTACATTCTTTTTATAGTGATAACCTTTAACGATGACTTTTTCCATGTATCATTTGTTTTAAATCGATGGCATAAATGTTGAGCAATTCAGACCTTTGTACGCAAATAACTGATTGAGCATAAAACAATTTTCTATGATAAACTTAAATCATTTTAATTTTTGCCGTCTAGAAGACGGACCATTTAGTTTAATTGTGAACGATATTTAAAACATATTTTTGCATAAAAATCTAATTTTACAGCTGACTAACATATATTCAATTTGGACTAACTGTGAATAGTGTTTAAGATATAATTTTACATTAAAATCTGTATTATTGCCAACCAACTCCTTCAATTCGGATTAACAGTGAATTATATTTATGTGCTACATTGTGTGTAATATATACATGAAACCTTTCTTCGGCCTTCTAATATTAACCATCTGAAAAGGAACAGACTGATTGGGTGCTCGGGTAGTAATAATAGCAACCATTGATAAGTAGTAGGGGTACAAAATCAGGAACGAGATAGCAACAGCGAAAAGTACCCCTACAATAAAATCACAGTAAAATTACCAAAAAATAGTGTATCAATAGAAATATAATTCAGAAGCGTTGTTTTAAACGTAGAATAGGATAATAAAAATTGGGAGAATAGTCATAGAACAGCCTCATAAAATTCGGTTTCAGATTTTACACAAATTTTATCGCTAGCTATAATAAAATTACCTGATCTATCTCTTGACTAACACAGTACGGATTCTAATTGTATTTTTTTCTTCCATATATTTTGGTAGCCGTTGCCAGCCACCTTCTTCAGTTGACTCACCATCACAAGTTTAAAAAAAACAACTGTTGAAGCAAACACGATATTTCGTCTGGCCATATCATGTATACTTTATACTGTCCTTTCAATAAATTGTTGCGTGACAAGTATGCGTGCGTATCCGTAACTGTTACGATCAACCACCTAATTGAGACTAGTGTTTGAATAGGAATTTACCATTTACATGCGTTAAACTATTTGTTTTATAAACTCCATTTGAAATGACGTAACTGCGCGCGCCCTCATATTTTCGGTTGTGGGGAGGCCAATAAATAATAAACACTCGAAATAGCCACATATTCAAACCAGTCCGGCACAGAAAAATTAAATCACACACAAGTCAACGATATAAATACTCGAAAGGATTTGAATATACAACGTTTTAGAATTAAAATTTTTTTTCTTTTGAATAAAATGAGTTTCCATCATTTACGGTCGTTTAGATTTATCAACAAAATTTTTCGTCATTTTTGTAGGAGAAAATATCATTCTCTATAGTAAATGAGTTTAAATGTCATTTAAAAGAATTTTCTGGCCTGTGTGGTCATGCTCGCGGATTTGTATAATTCTATAATTTTGAACAAAGATTGGGTTTTATTTTTGTTTTTATTTTTAGATTTTCAAAATTATTCGTCTGATCTCATCTCTGGGAAACACTTTGGATTTACTAACATATTTTAATGACTTACTTTTTACCTCATTGGAATTTGCATTATATGTATATATATATATATATATATATATATATATATATACTTTTTTATCTTGTCGTATTCCCTATTATATCTGTCTGTTTATCTCTCTCTATCATGAACCAGATTATTTCGCCAGCCTCCACCACCCATTTCTTAACCCAGAATCTACTGTCCATACTCGCTAACCTCCAACAACAAATGGCAGATGTCACGGGATTGCTCGGAGCTTTCTCTGGTAACCTCTCTATCTCCACCTTCCAGCCACATCTGTTGCGTCATGCCCATGAACTTTTTAATGGTCTTGCAAGGGAGGTTGATTTGCGAAATCACAGCAAACGCAACCTTTTCCTCTGGTCTCCATATTCTCCAGATAGACAATTTTAACCATCTCAAAGAGGCCTCTTCCATTAAATGTAGTGCTTTCGTACTTTCTTCCTACAAAAGACTGTCCAACAACGAGCTCAATCGACTAAAATCTTGATCACCTCTAATATCAATAGGCAAAGTGTAATTAAAGCGTGATTAAACTTTTTTACAAAGAACTGCTTCCGAGCAACCTCTCGGCAAACCGTAAGACCCTCAAGGCCCCTCGAGCCATCGATTCTTCCCCCACAACTTCCTCCTCTTCTAACCACACAGACACCACTCAGGACAGTGGAGATTCTGCACCTGTTCAGATATTGTTCACTCCCACCTCCGCAGCGCTGCTTCTGCGCAACTCTTCAAGCCCAGATAACTCGCCTTCATCCTGCTTTCAAATCCTTCAATTAATTCACCCGCCTGACAAAAGCGTGACTAAGGAAATCCAGATCGATGATGACCACTCAATTCTTGTCAGCAAGCGGTCAGTCATTCTTATCAGTCAGCGGTCTGGCTCCAGCCACCAGCGGTCTTGCTCCCGCCCGCTAGTCCTCCCCGGTCTAATCCTTTTTCTGACGGATCCTTTTCAACAATTCTTATCAATTGAAGATCGCTTACGCCCAAAATAAAACTAATTCGAAAATTTTAATTCTCTAACGAGCTAGATATGTGCTTTCCTGTTGAAACGTGTCTGTCCCCGTCCGTATAATGCGATGATGTTTTCCTTTCAAATGGTTACACTTTCTATCAGTGTCAGAACTGTTGGTTGAGAGGGTGGTCTGGCTGTCTATGTTTGATCCTCTCTCATGCCTAAACGTTTGTCTTCATCTAACTCAATAGGATTAGAATTTTTCGTTTTAGCTACAGATTCTAGACCAAAGCTTATTTGTTTGCGTTGTCTACAGACCCCAGAATCTCTCAATAATCGACGACACTCGTGGGGCTCAATTTATGTCCACTTTACTCTATCAACATTCCAATCAATACATCGTTATGGGCGACCTCAACCTTCCTCTGGCTAACTGGCAACATATAATTTCAGAAAATCATCCGTTAATTTGGCTCTTTGTGGACAACCTATTAAATCAATTTATGCACTTCCCTACCCAAAGAAATAACCAACTTAATTGCGTCATCTCCAATAAAGATGTGACAAATGTTCAATCTAGGGAGATTGACCCTAATCTCGACAACCGCCAGGTATCCTTCCTTATTACTCGTCTATCATCTATCTCAAGAGAGCATTCAATCATTTAGTCGATTTTCTGACTGATAAGAGTTTAGTCGAGTCTCTGACGACGTTATTGGAGAGATATATTTCTCCCAGACAACCTCTTTTCATGTTTTTCCGAAATCCAGGACGTCTTATCCCCCCACTTTACTTCTGCCAGCCCCTTTAACACATTTGCTCGACGAAAAAGTTGAACACCTTGTTTAAAGCACGTGGCAACCTTGCAGGCAACTCTAGATTTCGCATATCATCACTTGTTCGTGCTCTCGCACTCCGACGTATCGATGAGCTTATTAAACTATTAATCCACGAACAAGCGCTCAACATCAATAGATACATCAGATCATTACCCAACTCCCGAATAAAGTTCGCGGTCATCGAAAACCAAATGCTACATAACTCCAAAACCTCATACATAAACTTCTCTCGGTCGGACGATTCCAGCTTTGTCGAAGACTATCTAAATTATCTCGTAGACTCCTTCTCCATTCCCACTCCGCCTTGTGAGATGCTCGATAACGGAGACGCTGCCAACCTATGATGGTTCAATATTTCGTAGAGCTCTGTCGTACAAGCAATCAAAGACATAAAATCGAGACACCAATTTAATCAATTCTGTGTCTCTGTCAGCATGATTGCCCTTCTTATTTAGAATCACTATTCTCTGGTAGCTGATGTTATAAACCGGTGCCTCGAAACTACCAATCTTCCCCCAGAATGGCTTAATTCGACGATCTTTCCTATCCCAAAAATGGCACGTCGTCAATCTCCAGATTCAAAGATCTCCGCCTAATAACTATCGTCTCTGCTGTCAATTAAATCTTCAACAGGATCTTAGATAATTTAATCAACCCATTCATTAAGTCTCGAAATAACTTCTGATTCCTTGACGATAAACATGGCTCCAGAATGGCCGCTCCTCTTCCACCAACTTAGTCAGTGTCCTTAATTACTGCTACTCCTTTACTTATAAAAGTCATGAATGTACTCTCCTCTTCCTAGATATATCTAAGGCATTTGAATCCTTGTCATATTTGTAAATTGAATCTGCCTTATTGAGCAGTTGTATTTGCGACAGCGTCCTCCATTTTATCAGTTACTATTTCCAAACCGTTCCCCAGGGTTCCGTACTTGGCCCTACACTTTTAACCTAACACTCACACAGGTGTAGGCTGAGGGCAACCTATTCAAGCTGTTCAAATTTGCAGATGACATGGTGAAAGTATTCAGTAACCCAACAGCATCTAATCCTTCCTCACACATTATCATTCAGATTTTATCCTTGCTAAACTCGCAGCTTAGCAGAATCTCGCTTAAACTAAACTCCGATAAGACTCGTTTGATTAAACTTACCTCTGACACATTCTGTTCTCTCCCAAATGCAAATTGTCCCCTTGATATTGAAATAATCGACTCAGCTAAGTACATTGGTATCTATTTTTCTATATCACGAGACTTCTCTTCACATCTCAAACAAACTACTCCCAAACTCTTCAAGTTTGATCTGCTGCAAGACTTACAAACTCACTCTCCAACTTACACTGTTCAAGGTCTCTGTCATACCCCTTATATCATATGCTAGCTAATTTTACTGCCCCCTTACACTAGCCTCCTTTTACGCCAACAGATTTCTTCCTGATTTCTATAGCAAGACTTCCATCTTACTCCTGACTAACTTTCTATCGCTATGGTTTACCCGACACTTATGAGAAATTTCTTTTATTAATAAGATCACAACTTACTTATCAATGTCAAACTTCGCTAACCAAGGTCACAACTACGCTACAAGTTATAGAAACTCTTCAATCCAATCCAACCACATTCCCAATATATTTAACAAAACTATCTCTTTTCCAAAGCCACTTGTGTATTCAACGTTCTTCCCGCGGAAATAAGGCTCCTATCCCTCCATAAGTTTAAAAAGGTGGCTCAAATATATTTCTTTAACAAATTCCTATGCGACGTCTGATTGGAAGCACAACTGGTTTCTTTTTAATCCATAATACTTTTTCCCCTGTAGGCTCTTAGCTAGTTTTGAAGCTTGAAGTTTTTTCTGGCTGAGCCTTCAATTTCAACAACTCGCCTTTGATTTAAAACCTTAAATCTGGATTCCCCGATATCATTTCTATTTTCATTTTTATTCTACCGCATCCAAATATTAAGTACTTTGCTACAATTTCATCAACTAAATTGCTTCTTTTTGTTTCAGCAAACAGTCGGAAACTCAAAACGTCTGTTGGATCATCTGACGGTACGCATCGGACGCTGGTTCCTCCTCGCCTTCCATCAATCGTAACCTCGCTTAAAGTAATTCAGGGAACCCTGCTCGCAACACTGACACTCTGACTTTGCATAAGCTTCAATCTAGTCGACTTTATACTAATCAATTTCACCCTGCAGAAATTCGAAATTCAAGATAAAGAACACGTCGGTCGAATTCTGCAGCTGGTCTTCCCTCGCCTTCTAACTCAGAATCAAATTCGTTTGTCCGTCTCCAGCAAACAAAGCATTGATACATGGACTCTTCACGGTTTTTACTCTAGCCGATCCAACCTAGTCAAATGGTATCTGTTTTTCATCAGAACGAACTATCAAGAAGTTGATAAAAGCGCTTCTTTTTCACAACTACAATCTTCCTTGTGGTTAAATACGTTGCTAGTTACAATTTCATTTAACTCTACATATCCTACATTTAATTTGTACCTCATAATTTTAATTGTTGTGCCTGTTGTCCTTTGTTGCCAAAGAAATTTATTATTATCATATTATTATATATTATTATTTATTTATTATTATTATTATTATTATTATTATTATTATGAATATTATTATCAGTATATATTATAATTTGGGTGAATGCAACGACCGAAGTTAGTGCTTGTGATTTCAACATTCTCTCTAATTTTCAAGGATATCGGGATTCATTTTGTATTTATTTTTAGATTCTCAGGATTTCTTGTCTGATTTCATCCCTAGGATCCACCAGGAATTTACTTACACATTTTTTTGGAATTTGCCTTCAGGTTAACAATAATTGATTGCGCGGGTTGTGATAACAATGCTTTAAATCAAGTTTGCGAGCTTGAAGTAAACACCAACTTCATTGTATTTAACCAGTCGTCGAACAACATAACAAAACTATCGCCAGCCGCAAAGCACTGACGCGTTTCGACCTTCCATGATCATCATCAGAGTACGACGGCAAACTAACTATCGAGGATCAAACCGCATTGAATATATATGTAAATCAAATTTAGATATGCGGCTCTCACCTCTAGCAGTCTTGCATACATTGAACTTGACTGGAAATGTCGGCTGCACAATTTCTATGCAGTCACGAACATTAACTATTTTGCAGCTTTCGTCACATATACATATATAGACAATACAATTAAACAATAATTGATTGCGCGGGTGGTGGTAACAATGCTTTAAATCAAGTTTGCGAGCTTGAAGTAAACACCAACCCCATTGAATTTAACCAGTCTTCGAACAACATAACTAAACTACCGCCAGCCGCAACGCACTGACGCGTTTCGACCTTCCATGATCATCATCAGAGTACGACGGCAAACTGACTATCGAGGATCAAACCGCATTGAATATATATGGAAATCAAATTAAGATATGCGGCTCTCACCTCTAGCAGTCTTGCATATATTGAACTTGACTGGAAATGTCGCCTGCACAATTTCTATGCAGTCACGAACATTAACTTTTTCCAGTTTTCGCCACATATACATATATAGACAATACAGTTTCACAATAACTGATTTGGTGGGTGGTGGTAACAATGGTTTAAATCAAGTTTGCGGGCTTGAAGTATACACCAACCCCATTGTATTTAAACAGCCTTCGAACAACATAACAAAACTACCGCCAGCCGCAACGCACTGACGCGTTTCGACCTTCCATGATCATCATCAGAGTACGAAGGCAAACTGATTATCGCGGATCAAACCGCATTGAATACATATGGAAATCAAATTTAGATATGCGGCTCTCACCTCTAGCAGTCTTGCATACATTGAACTTGACATGAAATGTCGGCTGCACAATTTCTTTGCAGTCACGAACATTAACTGTTTGCATATTTCGCCACATATACATATATAGACAATACAATTAAACAATAATATGATTTCCATATATATTCAATGTGGTTTGATCTTCGATAGTCAGTTTGCCGTCGTACTCTGATGATGATCATGGAAGGTCGAAACGCGTCAGTGCGTTGCGGCTGGCGGTAGTTTTGTTATGTTGTTCGAAGTCTGGTTAAATACAATGGGATTGGTGTTTACTTCAAGCTCGCAAACTTGATTTAAAGAATTGTTACCACCACCCGCGCAATCAATTATTGTTTAAATTGTATTGCCTATATATGTGTATGTGGCGAAAGCTGCAAACAGTTAATGTTCGTGACTGCATAGAAATTGTGCAGCCGACATTTCCAGTCAAGTTCAATGTATGCAAGACTGCTAGAGGTGAGAGCCGCATATCTAAATTTGATTTCCATATATATTCAATGCGTTTGATCCCCGATAGTCAGTTTTCCGTCGTACTCTGATGATGATCATGGAAGGTCGAAACGCGACAGTGCGTTGCGGCTGGCGGTAGATTTGTTATATTGTTCGAAAAATGTTTAAATACAATGGGGTTGGTGTTTACTTCAAGCTCGCAAACTTGATTTAAAGCATTGCCTTCAGTTATCAAGTATTTATTCCTAGCTCATCCGATTTTTCCGTCTCTTTATCAATTTCATCTCTGGGACCCATCTGAATTTTACTTACACATTTTTAAAAAATTTGCCTTGAGTTATTAAGGATCGATTCCTAGCTCACCCGATTTTCCCGTTTATTATTGACATTTTAATACCCATTCTTATTCTCTCATAAATAGCCATTATTTTTCTCTCTTCTATCATAATGTAGGCTATATCTGCTCTTTTATCTCACTCCACCATGAACCAGATTTCATCGCCAGCTCCCATCTCCCCGTTCCTCACTCAAAAACTTATCTCCAATATTACTTACCTCCAGCAACAAATGGCGGATGTCACAGGACTACTTGGAGCACTGACAGGCAACATTTCAATCTCCATAGTTCAGCCCCATTTATTACGTCAAGCTGATGCGTTTTCGAATGTTGTAGCTAGAGAGGTTGCCCTACGAAATCATAACAAGAGAAACCTCTTTTTATGGTCCCCGCGCTCCCCTTCTCTCAAAGGACGATCTGGCCTCAGAACTCATCAAACAAATAGGGGATAACTTTAGCCACCTTAAAGAGATCACTTCGGGAAAGGGTCATGCCTTTATTCTCTCCTCGCACAAAAGACTGTCTGACGGTGAACTTCGTCACCTCAAACTGCACTCGCCCATTTTATCATCCGGGAAAGTCAAATTAAAGCGAGACTGCACGCCACTACAGAGGACTTTAGAGAAAGGCTAAACCCATCAACCGGACACCAATTCCCCTTCTCCAGCTAATCACACCTTTCCGGGCTGGAGCAATCCAAAGAAAAGCTGCTCAGTTCACGGCGGAATCTTTGGCGACGCCCCTTTATCCAGTTCACCCCTGCTGATATCTTCCCGATTTGAAGGCCTTTCTTTCACCTTTAGCATATGCTCCGCAACCAGTCCCCCCACACAGTCTCAAGCTTTAACACGTCGGCGAGGCCGACCACGCCGCGCAAAGCCTCCAAAAAACCCAACGTCTCCCCCAAGTTCGTCCGTTAGGTCCACATCCCCACGACAAGTTACTTTGCGACGGATGCTATGGCCCAGAAACAAAATAAACGTAAGACGCCTAAGGCCAAACGGGATTTCGACCCAGCCGCATCAACTTCAACTCCCTCTACCGAAATTATCATCGACCCCATCCAGGACTGTTGCGTCTCAGCCCCTAATCAGTCTCTGTACCTGCTCATCCCATCAACGCAGCTTCAGAGCGCCCCCTCGAGCCCAGATATCTCGCCTCCGTTTTGCATTCAAGACCTCCAATTACCGCACCTACCCGACAAACGCGGGACAAAAGAGATCCAGATCGACGCTGACCACTCCATCCTCGTCAACGAGCGGTCAGTCACCCTCATCAGCCCTAGATCTCGCCCCGCCCGCCAGCGGAAAGCCCCCGCACGCTTCTCCTCCCCGATCTAATCATCCCTCTCTCAGAGCACTCTCAGCAATTCTCATCAATTGCAGGTCACTTACGCCAAAAATCAATCAACTACGAGCTTTTCTATCCTCTAACGAGATAGACATATGCTTTCTTGTTGAGACTTGGCTGTCCCCTTCCATCCACTGTGATGATCTTTTCCTCATTCACGGATACACGTTCCTTCGTAGCGACAGAACTGTCGGTCGTGGGGCGGACTAGCTGCCTATGTCCGATCCCTTCTTATGCCCAAACGCTTGTCGACATCGAACTCTCAAGGATTGGAATTTTTCTCGTTTCAGCTACAAATCCATAACCAAAGCATATCTACCTGTGTTGTCTACAGACCCCCTAATATCTCACTCATCGACGACACCCGCGGGGCCCAACTTCTATCTACTTTTTTCTCTTTACACTCTGATCGGTACGTCGTTGTGGGTGATCTCAACCTCCCCATGACTAACTGGCATAATCTAGCTTCCGAAAGTCACCCACTGCTTCGACTCTTCGCGGATAACCTGCTACACCATTTCGAGCATTTTCCTACTCGAGGGAACAACCAACTGGATTGTGTACTCCCCAATAACGGGGTAACTGATGTTCGCTCTCGGGAGATCTTCCCTAATCTTGATCACTGTTAGGTATCCTTCTTCTTACCTCTCTTATCCTTCACCCTTCGAGAAGACACCCAATCCTTCAGACGATTCACCAACTGGGAAGAGTTCCGCCGACGAATAAGTTGAACACTCTGTTCAAGGCACGCGATAACCTTGCACGCAACTCTCGACTACGCACATCGTCACTTGCCCGCGCCCTCGCACTGAGACGTATTGATAGGCACATTGAACAGGTTATCAACAAACATTGAAAGACGCATCCACTCAGCTCCTAACCCACGGGCAAAGTTTGCTATCATCAAACACCAATTGCTGCAATAACCCAAAACCTCGTATATTAACTTCTCTCAGTCAGACGACTCCTGCTTTGCCAACGACTCTCTGACTTACCTCCTCGACTCCTTTTCCGCTCCCACTCCGCCTGTTGAGATGTTAGACAACGGATACACCGAGAATCTACGCTGGTTCTACGTCTCACCGGCTTCTGTCGCCCAAGCAATTAAAGACATTAAATCTAAACACCAATTTGATCAATATGGTGTCTTGGTCAGCATGATTGCTCTACTAAGCTGGAACGGCTTCTCTCTGATTGCCGATGTTATTAACCATTGTCTTGAAACCACCTATCTTCCCCCGGACTGGCATAATTCGACGACCTCTCATATCCCTGAAAAAGGCACTTCGTCGATCTCCTCATTTAAAGTTCTCCGTCCCATTAATTCTTTCACCAAAATCTTCGACAGGTTCTTATACAACCTAATCTACCCCTTCGTTAAGTCTCAGGTAAACTTCTATCTCCTCGATGATCAACATGGTTTTTTGAATTGCCGCTCCTCTTCCTCCAACTAAGTTAGTGTTCTCGACCATTGCTACTCCTCCTTCACTAAAGGTCTTGAGTGCACTTTCCTCTTCCTGGATATATCCAAGGCTTTTGACTCGCTGTCATTTTCAGCAATCGAATCCGCCTTACTGAGAAGCGGTATTTGCGGTAACGTTCTCAATCTTATCAGTTACTATCTCCGAAACCGATGTGCGACAGTAAAAGTCGGCAGTAGTCACTCGAGGCCAGCCCATATCTGATCCGGTGTTCCCCAGGGTCCGTACTTGGTCATATTCTGTTCAACCTTACTCTCGCGCAAATACAGGTTAAAGACAACCTATTCAAGCTGTTCAAATATACGGATGACATGGTTAGCGTATTCAGTAACCCCACAGCATCCAACCTCTCCTTACCCCTTATATCGGAGCTCCTATCCTCGCTCCACTCGCAGCTCAGCAGTATCGGCCTCAAACTAAATCCCACCAAGACTCGTGTAATGAAACTCTCCTCTGATCCATTCTTCTCTATCCCGGTTGCCAATTATCTCCTCGACATAGAAATAATAGATTCGGCCAAACATCTTGGCATTCATTTTTCAAAATCTCTAGACTTCTCTCCACACCTCAGGCACACTACTTCGAAACTCTTCAAATCGGACCGTCTGGTTTGTTTTAAGACTAACAAGCCCATTCTCCAACTCACGTTATTCAAGGTCTACGTTCTGCCCCCCATTTCTTACGCCAGCGAATTATACTGCCCTCTCACTCTTGCCTCCTCGTATACTATTGAACAGGTATCCTCCAGATTTCTAAAGCGAGTCTTCCCGCAATGCCAAAATTATCTGGAACGCCTACTCCTGGCAAATCTTCTACCGCTTTGGTTTACCCGTCACCTTCGAGTCATTTCTTTTATCCATAAGATCACAACTTGCCTACCACTCTCCAACTTCGCTCACCCAAGTCACCACTACGCCACACGTTCTAGCAACTGTTCTATCCATGTTAACCATACCCCCACCATATTTAAAAAAATCTATCTTTTCTCCAAAGCCACTAGTGTCTTCAACGCTCTTCCCACGGACATAAAGCTCCTACCCCAGCACGAATTTAAAAAGGCAGCCCATCAATACTTCTTCAACAAACTCCTTTGTGATACGACCGATTGGAAACGAAACTGGTTCCTTCTCAATCCATAACATTTCCTTCACCCCAGGCTCTTCTCTTACTGACTTCGGAGGGCGAAATCCCTCAGGCAGTCATCTAATTTTCCACTTTACCCCTCTGGTTTTAATCTTTCTTTCTCGACTCACTGATACCACTTCTCAGCCCATTCCTGACCCCATCATATCCACGTTGTGGATACTTTACTACGTTTTGCTCATCCAATTATTTTCTTTCTTGTTTCAGCGGAAGACCGGAAACTCAACAGCCCTACCGATCCACCAACGGTTTGCTTCGGACATCGACTCCCCCTCGTCTTCCTTCAATCACAACCTCGTTCTACGGATGCCTGCGACCCCTGCAAGACTCACTCGCTTCAATCCAGCAGATTCCATCCAGGTCTATGCAATGCTCCATCAAATCAATCTCCACGACAATGGACTCCATCAGTCGACGTCTGCCTCCGGTCCGCCATCATTTTCGATCTCACACTTGAACTCATCTGTCCGGACCCAACCCACCCCGCCTGGATGCTCTGACACTTCATGGACTATCTCCAATTGATCTTGTCTAGTCAAATGGAGCAATCATGCTGACCAAGACACCATATTGATCAAATTGGTGTTTAGATTTAATGTCTTTAATTGCTTGGGCGACTGAAGCCAGTGAGACGTAGAACCAGCGTAGGTTCTAGGTGTATCCGTTGTCTAACATCTCAACAGGCGGAGTGGGAGCGGAAAAGGAGTCGAGGTGGTAAGTCAGAGAGTCGTTGGCAAAGCAGGAGTCGTCTGACTGAGAGAAGTTAATATATGAGGTTTTGGGTTATTGCAGAAATTGGTGTTTGATGATAGCAAACTTTGCCCGTGGGTTAGGAGCTGAGCGGATGCGTCTTTCAATGTTTGTTGATAACCTGTTCAATGTGCCCATCGATACGTCTCAGTGCGAGGGCGCGGGCAAGTGACGATGTGCGTAGTCGAGAGTTGCGTGCAAGGTTATCGCGTGCCTTGAACAGAGTGTTCAACTTATTCGTCGCGTGTATGTGTTGGATAGAGGTGGCAGAGTTAAAGTGGGAGGATAGGATGTCATGGACTTCGGAAAAGGATGAGGAGAGATTGTTTGGGAGAAAGAGGTCCCTCCAGTTAACGGCGTCACAGAGTCGGCGGAACTCTTCCCAGTTGGTGAATCGTCTGAAGGATTGGGTGTCTTCTCGAGGGGTGAAGGATAAGAGAGGTAAGAGGAAGGATACCTAACAGTGATCAAGATTAGGGAAGATCTCCCGAGAGCGAACATCGATCACCTCGTTATAGGAGAGTACACAATCCAGTTGGTTGTTCCCTCGGGTAGGAAAGTGCACGAATTGGTGCAACAGGTTGTCCGCGATAGTCGAAGCAGTGGATGAATTTCAGAAGCTAGATTATGCCAGTTAACCATGGGGAGATTGAAGTCACCCACAACGACGTACCAATCGGAGTGTAAAGAGAAAAAGGTAGATAGAAGTTGGGCCCCGCGAGTGTCGTCGATGAGTGAGAGATTAGGTGGTCTGTAGGCAACACAGGTAGATATGCTTTGGTTATGGATTTGTGGCTGAAACGAGAAAAATTCCAATCCTTGAGAGTTCGATGTCGACAAACGTTTGGGCATGAGAAGGGATCAGACATAGGCAGCTAGTCCGCCCCCACGACCGACAGTTCTGTCGCTACGAAGGAACGTGTAACCGTGAATGAGGGAAAGGTCATCACAGTGGATGGAAGGGGACAGCGAAGTTTCAACAAGAAATCATATGACTATCTCGTTAGAGGATAGTAAAGCTCTAAGTTGATTGAGTTTTGGCGTAAGTGACCTGCAATTGATGAGAATTGCTGAGAGTGCTCTGAGAGAGGGATAGTTAGATCGTGGACGGGAAGCGTGCGGGGGCTTTCCGCTGGCGGGCGGGGCGAGATCTAGGGCTGATGAGGGTGACTAACCGCTCGTTGACGAGGATGGAGTGGTCGGCGTCGATCTGGATCTCTTTTGTCCCGCGTTTGTCGGGTGGGTGAGGTAATTGGCGGTCTCTGAAAGCAAAACTGAGGCGAGATATCTGGGCTCGAGGGGCGCTCTGAAGCTGTGCTGATGAGGTGAGCAGGGACAGAGGCTGATCATTATTAGTATTAATATTATTCATATATTATTATTATTATTATTATTATTATTACATATTATTATTTTTACAATAATAATATTATTATTAGTTATTATTATTATTATTATTATTATTATTATTATGTAACGACACAAATTAATGGCCGACATATTGCGTAAATTAAATTCAATTTTATTTACGTTGCACCAATGAGAAAAAAGCGAAACTTGCCGTTTAACCAATAGTGTGCAAGTAGACATATATTACTATGGCATGCTATTTAAGCACGGCAATTTACCATGCAAGTGAGTTGTCGCATTTGCATTCTGCTTTGCGTTACGCGTGTGCGTTCTGTCGGCTGTCAATACCTACGCTGGTGATTTGATAGTTTCACCAACAATTGGCTACATCCGTGACTCATCTTGTTGCGGTACAACCAGCGAGACGAGCCAATTAATTGCAGAACCTGAACGACGTTATCCACATCGTGATTACAACTCGACCACGGAAGCAACAACAACCAGAGTCCACCCAAGGCTCTAGGACATCTTCACACTCTGAATAATTCAGGAGAACGCACGACCAGGCCCTCTTAAGGGCCCCCTATCAGTAACAAATCTCTATTCAGAGCACCTTAACCGAGTTTGTAACGTCGTACGGCATTTAACTTGAAGCCGGGGCGTTTACAAAATTGGCGACCGCGCCAGGATACTGATTATTGTTCTGATTTTTTTTATATAAATAAAATTGACTTCCTTTTTTATTTATTTGGGATATAATTCGATTAACATTTGCGTTTTTACCGTGAGCGTGGTCTTCTGGGAATTTTGTTGGATATATATTCGTGGATTTGTGTTGAATTTTTTTGGGGATATAATAATAATAATAATACATTGACATCAAAGGCCAACGGGGCCTCTGTTCAACTTTCCTAAGTACAAAACGGCACCGTACGTACTCGGCAGGCTCAATTGCGGATTTTTGGAAGCAGTTACTGTGACGTGCTTTTGTTCTGCGCTCATCCAACTGTGGAAGCTTTCTTCAATGCCGCGTTTTGCGTACGCGGGTAATAGTTGTACACGGGCAGTTACACAAAGATCCGATTCTTCACACTTTCCGATTTTGTTTTGTCTTTGATCGGGTTGAATTCTTCTTTTTTCAACTGAAAATGTGGTTCTATCACATCTTTGTTTACTGGCGACGTTTCGGTGCCTACTTTCCAGCACCATCCTCAGGCAACACAGCACAGTACAAACTTCACAATAGCAGATTTAAGCAAATGTGGTAACCTCGTTCCAAAACCATTCTATTTATATATAATTGACTCAACACTATTTTTAATCATAGAATTTGTCTCAGTAACTAAACTCAATATATAACTATTTATAATTAGCAGATCAATCATTACCTCACCTATCTCAAATTCCCGGTATACGTAATCTCATCTCGTATGCAGAATATTGTAAGGGAGAGAGACAGTATCGAACATTTTGTTATTTGTTATAACTGTATTGCTACTATGCCACGGTAATCAAAATTCAAAATGATAAAAAACTAAAACCTTGAATGTCATATATTGTATTTTATTTAAAGCCGAGAATTTATGGTCTAGTGAAGATTCATAAACAGGGGAATCCACTTAGATTAATCGTTAATGTACAAAACTCACCAACGTATAGATTGTCTAAATTTCTATGCAACAGAATTAGAAAATATACTTATTTCTTAGATTATACTTTAAAGAATACATATCATTTTATTGACATTATTAGTAGATATAATTTGAATGATAATGATAGAATGGCTAGCCTGGACGTTGTATCGATGTATACTAATGTCCCGGTACAAGCAGCATTAGAAAGTGTGAAGCGTTGTTTAACAGAGTTCCCAGAGATAATAGAAGGTAGTAAAATGATGTTAAGTAGTATTATGGAAATCTTTAATATTTGTATGTCCTCCACCTACTTTAGGTTCAGAAATGAATTTTATAAACAAGTTAAAGGTGTCCCTATGGGACAACCACTATCAGTCCCGGTTGCTAATATTTTTATGCACTATTTTGAAAAAAATCTGTTGTTAAAATCTCCTCTCAAGCCAAACCTGTATGTAAGATTCCTGGATGATATGTTTATAATTTGGAATCATGGTGATAATGAGTTAAATAAATTCCTCGAATTAGCCAACCAATTAGGTGAATTAAAGTTTACATTGGAGAAAGAGAATAATGATGAATTACCCTTTTTGGATGTGAAAATAAAACGGAATGGTTCCAGATTGGAAAGAGATATTTTTAGAAAAGAGACTTATTCAGGACTTCTTCTTAATTTCTTATCAAATCACCCATATGGAATGAAAATAGGCATTCTTAAATCCATGATATTAAGGAGTCTTAGAATAGTGGATAAAGATAATAGAGAAAAGGAAATGAGGAGATTAAAAGAAATATTCGAACTAAATGGCTATCCGTCAAGTATAATAGATAGATTATTAGATGAGATGTTACAGAGATTTAATAATAATATAATAAACAAAGTAAAGAAGGAAACAGAACCAGATAGGCACAAAATTATGGTATTACCTGATTCAAAATTGAGCAGGAAAATTAGAATAATAGCAGCTAAATACAATATTAAAACAGTTTTAAGACAATCGCTTACTATAGGCAATAAACTACCTAACCAAAAAGAAAGAGTAGAACCACTCGAGACATCAGGAGTATATGCGATACCATGCAAAGAATGTAATCTCAGGTATATAGGCGAAACCATGCGACCTATAAAGGTTCGTAGAGGTGAACACAAGACAGCCTGCAAATATGGACACATTCAAAGGTCAGACCTAGCTAGGCATTCGAAGGAAACGGGTCATGAAATAGACTGGGAAGGATGTAAACGCATCGCGTTATGCAACCGCAACAGATTAACTAGACTAATTAGAGAGTCAATTGAAATAAAATCAGGAAAAGGTGTAATGAATGTAACATCGGTAGAAAAATCATTGGGCCCAATATTTAATGAAGCATTTTCTACGGTCAGAAAACGGGAGGCTGCGGAATCTGAATTAAGTGGGAACCTAAGTAAAAAACCTCGATTACAGAGAACTGATTGTGAATGAACTGTACCAATATCAATTCCTATATACTTATCTTTCTCAATAATAATGTCCCAGAAGAGGGTATACAGATTTAGCAATGGTTAGTAGATAGGACATTAGATAAGAGACTGTTGCTTATATTTTATATATTTATGTAAAGTAGGAATATATTAATAAATGAATAATACGTTAGCCCTAGAGAAGATATTCATTATTAACAGCTATAAGTATCCATTTAAGAGAACTTCAAAATGTGATAGATAGACGGATATATAGATAGGCCTATCGGTACATTAATAGGTTTATTATATATTATATACAATGATTAGTGGTCAAAAACAGCAAGAAAAGAGAGAAAATAATTTATTAGAAATAGCCCAAACATATATATATATATATATATATATATATATATATATATATATATATATATATATATATGTAGACCACACTTTTGCTTATATATATATATGTTTTTATACATATTGATATGTATTTTATATATTAATATAAGGTGTGCATAACCTAATAAATATTTATTACTAATGTAATATATATAGGATTAGGGCTGTTGGACTCACACTGTTGCTTATATTCATATATATGTTTTTATACATATTGACATGTATTTTATATATTGATATAAGGTGTGACTAACGTAATAAATATATAGTAAGAATAGAAAATATTCATGTTTAACAATTAACAATGGTCCTTCTTCTAAATATATATATATATAAAGGTGTTACGATATTATATTTAGATATATATGTATATAGATATAATGAATTATTTTAGTCATATGGGCAAATAGTCTTATGCAATTATTTCTATGAGTTGATTAACTTCACATTGTGCTTACGATTAGTTTTTTGAAAAACGTTAGTTGTCCATACTATCTCTCTCTTTCTCTCTTTAATCTTTCACCTAAGCGTCGCTATGACATTCACTCTCCATCCATCTACGAAAATTGCTGCTCCATATTTGAACTAATTTGTTGTTATGTGCCCAATACCTCATACACCATTGTATACATTAGGGTTCCCGGCTTTAAATAAAATACAATATATGACATTCAAGGTTTTAGTTTTTTACCATTTTGAATTTTGATTAACGTGGCATAGTAGCAATACAGTTAT
The DNA here is from genome assembly GCA_029291075.1 of Eudiplozoon nipponicum. Classification (NCBI taxonomy): domain Eukaryota; kingdom Metazoa; phylum Platyhelminthes; class Monogenea; order Mazocraeidea; family Diplozoidae; genus Eudiplozoon; species Eudiplozoon nipponicum. Next base: position 60,485 of record JAQBSW010001075.1, on the reverse strand, counting down.
AACAAATAACAAAATGTTCGATACTGTCTCTCTCCCTTACAATATTCTGCATACGAGATGAAATTACGTATACCGGGGAATTTGAGATAGGTGAGGTAATGATTGGTCTGCTAATTATAAATAGTTATATATTGAGTTTAGTTACTGAGACAAATTCATTGATTAAAAATAGTGTTGAGTCAATTATATATAAATAGAATGGTTTTGGAACGAGGTTACCACATTTGCTTAAATCTGCTATTGTGAAGTTTGTACTGTGCTGTGTTGCCTGAGGATGGTGCTGGAAAGTAGGCACCGAAACGTCGCCAGTAAACAAAGATGTGATAGAACCACATTTTCAGTTGAAAAAAGAAGAATTCAACCCGATCAAAGACAAAACAAAATCGGAAAGTGTGAAGAATCGGATCTTTGTGTAACTGCCCGTGTACAACTATTACCCGCGTACGCAAAACGCGGCATTGAAGAAAACCAATGGTACACACCGCAACAACATTTCAAAAACTGTGGAAGCTTTTTGTGGGTAAGCGTTTCGTTAAAGTATATTTATATATTTTCATATTGCTTATAAATTTATGCTTTTAAGATTCCGTAAGATTGCTAGAATGTCAGGTCCAATTTTAGATATTAATATTCCTGTTTGGGATGGAGATAGTGAACTATTCTTTATGCGCGTAGACTCCGCTTTCTCCCCATTTCCTGATTATGACAGTCATCAAAAACTGTCGAAGATTTTTGCTAAACTACCTTCTGAATTGCAGCGACGGATTTATCCTAAGCTTGAGGCCATTAGGAAGCTACCTAATCCCATTTTGGGTCTACAAAACGAGGTAGAATCCTTGCTTGGGCCCACAGAGACCGAGCAGATAATAAACAAATATGCGCAGTTAGACATGCCAAACCTTGGCCCCATCGAAATACTGAGGGAATTACGGAAACGTTGGTATAAAACCAACATTTCTGACCATGAGGCTAAGGTTTTTTTTATTAACAATCTTTACCAAACATTAAAACTCTTTGCCAGACAGCTCCCCAACACTCTCTCTATGGATGACTTATCTGAGAGATGTGAGTTGGAATATAGGGTTTTGGAACCCAAAGTGAATCCATCATCCTTTTCTTCACCCCCGCAAGATGATAGACTCTACTCTTTAGAGAGGAGAGTGGCGAACATGGCTAGAGTTCTAGAAGTATTGGCCATTACCAAATCCGAGATAAATCAAGTGAATGCTCGACCCAAATTCATTCCTAAGCCCAAATATAACGGTAGTCGTCGATCGAGATCTCGCAATCCTTTAATAAATATGCCCCAAAAAACTGGTGTTATAACCACCAGAAGTTTTTTATTCATGCCAAGTCTGTCTTTGTTGTTCTGAAGAATTTCCGAATGAGTGCCAATTTCCACAGCTGACGGAAAGGACAACAGACCGCAGGCACAATGGTGCATCAGTATCGGGAAACGTCTGGCGCAGGAAGTAGAAGACCGTACTTTCTGCACATCAACAGCATCAACGGCGCTACAGGGAAGAAGCCAACTACAATCCGACATCCCTGTCGACTCTTTTCGTCCACGCCGAATTTTTCACATAGAGAACCAAACGGACAACGCCGGTCGCAATCACCAGCCTACTTGTTTGCATGACTCGGCCAAACAGCCCAACGAGCTTCTGCACCTTCTTGATTTCAAAACTGGCGAAGAGTTCATCGTAGACACAGGTGCGGCAGTCTCAGTTCTCAAAGGTGATTCAATGGCCGAGATGTCGCTAGGCGTTCTTCTCGCAACAGCTACAGGCGAGCCCATACCAACTTATGGCTGCCGGTACCGCACACTCAACATAGGTCTACGACGTGAATTTTCCCACAACTTCATCATTGCCAAGGTCTCACATAATATAATAGGCCTTGATTTCCTTCTAAAATTTCGGCTCATTGTTGATCTTGCCAATCAAAAGATCATCGACCCCTCCACCGGACTTGAACAAAGCTTTTTGACACTTGCCTCCGAGCGTTTGAAGTTACATGTCATTCAGCCAACCCCAGTGCATCATTCAGCAGAGATATCAGCAGCTCTTCAAAAATACAAATCGCTTTTCGATCTTAACAAGTCAGAGCTATGAGTCTCCAACACGATGCATCATATCGTTACAGAAGGACAACCTATTGCACTCAAGAAGCGACCAATGGCTCCTGCTAAGCTGAAAGCTGCCCAAGAAGAATTCTCAAGGCTTTTGGAAGAGGGAATCATCAGACCATCAAAAAGTTCATGGGCGTCACCACTGCACTTTGTCTCAAAATCAAACGGATCGTACAGAGCCTGTGGAGACTACCGTAAGCTAAATTCAGTGACAAAATCTGATGCATATCCTATTCCGAATATTAACACTTTACTTAAAAAACTCAACGGCAGCAATTTCTTCTCAGTGATTGACCTCCGACAAGCCTACCATCACATCCCGGTAGCACCAGAGGATATCGAGAAAACTGCAGTCATCACTCCATTTGGCCTTTTTGAATATCTGTACATTCCTTTTGGACTTAAGTGTGCTACTAAGACATTTCAAAGATTCATGGACAACATACTTCGCGATGACTCTGCTTATTGTATGTCATATCTCAATGAAATTATGGTATTCAGTCCAGATCTAGAATCTCATGCGAAGCATCTACGAAATGTCCTCTCACGTTTAGCCAACCACGGACTCAAGATCAATTGTGACAAGACGCAGATTGCAACTACATCCGTGGACATCTTAGGGCATCGTATCACGGCCCAAGGTATTTAACCGTTGCCGTCAAAGACGAGTTCAATCAAGAATATCAAGTCAGCAAGGACTGTCAGCGAGTTGCAGAAAATCCTGGGAGTACTAAACTTTTATCGCAAGTTCCTTCCGGGGCTTTCAAAACAACTTTATCTTTTGTGCAGGCACCTGCGGAACCGAAAAAGACTTAGCAAGAATTCCATCATTGCTTGGTCATCCGAAGACGAGGAATTACTTCGACTTGCCATCAACTCGTTAGCAAATGCCACAATGCTAACGCATCCAGATTTTGAAAAGCCATTTCTACTCACGACAGATGCTTCTGAATTCGCTATTTGAGCCACTTTGGAACAAGAGATCGACGGAGTTCGGTATTCAGTCCAGATCTAGAATCTCATGCGAAACATCTACGAAATGTCCTCTCACGCTTATCCAACCACGGACTCAAGATCAACTGTGACAAGACGCAGATTGCAACTTCATCCGTCGACTTCTTAGGGCATCGTATCACGGCCCAAGGTATTTAACCGTTGCCGTCAAAGACGAGTTCAATCAAGAATATCAAGTCAGCAAGGACTGTCAGCGAGTTGCAGAAAATCCTGGGAGTACTAAACTATTATCGCAAGTTCCTTCCGGGCCTTTCAAAACAACTTTATCTTTGTGCAGGCACCTGCGGAACCGAAAAGGACTTAGCAAGAATTCCATCATTGCTTGGTCATCCGAAGACGAGGAATTACTTCGACTTACCATCAACTCGTTAGCAAATGCCACAATGCTAACACATCCAGATTTTGAAAAGCCATTTCTACTCACGACAGATGCTTCTGAATTCGCTATTTGAGCCACTTTGGAACAAGAGATCGACGGAGTTCGGTATTCAGTCCAGATCTAGAATCTCATGCGAAGCATCTACGAAATGTCCTCTCACGTTTATCCAACCACGGACTCAAGATCAATTGTGACAAGACGCAGATTGCAACTACATCCGTGGACATCTTAGGGCATCGTATCACGGCCCAAGGTATTCAACCGTTGCCCTCAAAGACGAGTTCAATCAAGAATATCAAGTCAGCAAGGACTGTCAGCGAGTTGCAGAAAATCCTGGGAGTACTAAACTATTATCGCAAGTTCCTTCCGCGGCTTACAAAACAACTTTATCTTTTGTGCAGGCACCTGCGGAACCGAAAAAGACTTAGCAAGAATTCCATCATTGCTTGATCATCCGAAGACGAGGAATTACTTCGACTTGCCATCAACTCGTTAGCAAATGCCACAATGCTAACGCATCCAGATTTCGAAAAGCCATTTCTACGCACGATAGATGCTTCTGAATTCGCTAATGGAGGCACTTTGGAACAAGAGATCGACGGTGTTCGGAAGCCTATCAGTTTCTACTCGCGTACACTCCAACCAGTAGAAACGAGGTACGACGCTTTCGGCCGAGAACTTCTCGCCATCCACGACGCAGTGTGCCATTTTATCAGCATCATTGGCAGTAGCAGATTTGTTGTTTTCACAGATCATGCACCACTAGTTAGCGCACTTCGAAACGCAACTTCATCTATCGCCAAGTACCCTGCCAGAGTGGAAAGACAGCTTTCTCGTCTAAGCGAATGGCAATTGGACGTCTTTCCCGTCAAGAGCAAACAGAACTTCATTGCAGATGCCCTGTCCAGGCCAGACGTCTCTCTACAACCACCTTTGCCGTCACCATTCACTGTCAACTCCGTGGCACTCAGTGAACCTGCACTAACGCCAACTCTCCTGCGAACTGAACAACGCGGTGACATTCACATTCAAAGATCAATAGCCCGTCACCCAACCAAGTTCATATGCCGTCTGTGGGAAGGCTTACCAATTGTTTACTTCACGGGTACGCAGCCCAACAAGCCAGTTCTGCCGACCAGCCTTCAGAGAAAAGTTTTCGTTTCAATTCACTCAATTTCTCATCCTGGAAGCCAAGCAACTGTCCGACTTCTTACAGATCGTTTCTGGGGTCACAGACTTAGGCAGAATGTTAAACGATGTGTCTCAGAGTGTGCTATTTGTCAGAAAAACAAGATCACACGACACACTCGTTCTAAGTTGCAACATTTTTGATCTACTTCTCGCCTAGCCATCGTCCACATCGACATAGTTCATCTGACAAAGGTTCAAGGTTTTAGCTACCTTCTAACTATGATCGATAGATTTACACGGTGGCCTGCGGCATTACCTCTTGGCACCATTTCTGCAGATGAAGTAACTAACGGTTTTATCTCTGCATGGATATCCAATTATGGTGTTCCCAATGAGGTCATCACGGACAGAGGCACTTGCTTCTCATCTGATCGTTTCAAAACCACCTTGCGGTACATGGGATGCATCTTACGCCAGACGACTGCCTACCATCCCCAAGCTAATGACATGGTAGAGAGACTGCATAGGGAACTCAAAGCAGCTTTAGCATCCTCTGCCATTAATGGCAACTGGGTCGATGCACTACCTTTAGTTCTGCTTGCCATGCGTTCCCGTACTCGTGAATCCATTAAAACGTCTGCCTAGTCAGCTCCCACGTCTACTACCGGCACAAGATGATCCACAAGACGAAGCTACCAGCCTTAGACTTCATTTCGGTAACATGTCCGAACAGCAGCCGAGACACACGCCTCGTCCAGTCTTCGTTCACCCACAGCTCCACAGCTGCAAGAGAGTACTCGATCGCAACAATAATGCTGCTACACCACTACAACCAAAGTATCGCGGTCCTTACCCGATTTTGCTCAAACAACCAAAATACTTCATCATTATGCAAGGCGCTACACCGACATCACGGATGTAGTTAGTTGTTGGTGAAACTATCAAATCACCAGCGTAGGTATTGACAGCCGACAGAACGCACACGCGTGAAGCAGGTAGAATGCAAATGCCACAACTGACTTGCATGGTAAATTACCGTGCTTAAATAGCATGCAATATGTCTACTTGCACACTATTGGTTAAACGTGGTTAAACGGCAATTTCGCTTTTTTCTCATTGGTGCAACGTAAATAAATTTGAATTTAATTTACGCAATATGTCGGCGATTGATTTGTGTCGTTACAACACTTTCCTCTCTGAAAAAAAAAGAAAAAAAATTCCTCTCTGCGAGGCTAGATAAGAAATGCATGACAGAGTTCGAACCAAGTTAAGCAAAAATATGATGAACCATAAGTGCTGGGCTTAAATATGCTTGTTGGTTGCTTCAACAATGATATGATGCCAGGTAACCACTAGGAATTGCTACACAAATTGTTAGCTCTAGTGGTCGGTCATAGCACGTGAGGCAAAATAGAGCAGTGTAAGTTTTTGGAGCCGCAGCGTGAAGATTTAGAGGTAAATCGCCTCTGAATTTGCCAGGTTTAAGTTAAAGCCTAAGGAGGTTGGATCGTTGTCAATGTGTTTGTATACGGACAGAAGAGCTAGAGTGCTCGACGTTGTGGTCATGACATTTGTAGAGTGGTCTTTGTGCAATTGATAAAGTTGAGATATGCAATGAAAGTGGCCTGTACCATGATATGAAGCTGATCACTACTTAGTGTTGCTACACGAAAGCGTTAGCTCTAAGTAGCTGGTCATACCAAAATAGGCAGTGTAATGTCATGTGTGAGAAATACATAATGTAAAAATATATACATTAAAATCAAAGGTAACTGCATAAAAATATGTACACGAACATTGCCTCAGAGATGGCATAATACCAAAGAACTGTTCAAAAATGCTACACAATTGTTAGCTAAGAACAGCTGGTTATGCCACGTGAGACAAATACGAAAAATAACGTAAGGTTAAAAATTTTATAGTTAATGTTAATGTTTAAAAAAAATTAATTACGCGTTATACAAAGCAGGTTATTGAGATTGTGGGCAGACGGAGCCTGAGACGTGTGTAGAAGGTTGAACGCTCTCAGGATCAGGTGGTTCGATAAACGGTTTCAACCTGTCTATGCTTACTGATGTCGGTGTAGCGCCTTGCATAATGATGAAGTATTTTGGTTGTTTGAGCAAAATCGGGTAAGGACCGCGATACTTTGGTTGTAGTGGTGCAACAGCATTATTGTTGCGAACGAGTACTCTCTTGCAGCTGTGGAGCTGTGGGTGAACGAAGACTGGACGAGGCGTGTGTCTCGGCTGCTGTTCGGACATGTTACCGAAATGAAGTCGAAGGCGGGTAGCTTCGTCTTGTGGGTCATCTTGTGCCGGTAGTAGACGTGGGAGCTGACTAGGCAGGCGTAGATCCATGCCATACAAGAGTTGTGACGCAGACGTTTTAATGGATTCACGAGTACGGGAACGCATGGCCAGCAGAACTAAAGGTAGTGCATCGACCCAGTTGCCATTAATGGACGAGGATGCTAAAGCTGCTTTGAGTTCCCTATGCATTCTCTCTACCATGCCATTAGCTTGGGGATGGTAGGCAGTCGTCTGGCGTAAGATGCATCCCATGTACCGCAAGGTGGTTTTGAAACGATCAGATGAGAAGCAAGTGCCTCTGTCCGTGATGACCTCATTGGGAACACCATAATTGGATATCCATGCAGAGATAAAACCGTTAGTTACTTCGTCTGCAGAAATGGTGCCAAGAGGTAATGCCGCAGGCCACCGTGTAAATCTATCGATCATAGTTAGAAGGTAGCTGAAACCTTGAACCTTTGTCAGATGAACTATGTCGATGTGGACGATGGCTAGGCGAGAAGTAGATCGAAAATGTTGCAACTTAGAACGAGTGTGTCGTGTGATCTTGTTTTTCTGACAAATAGCACACTCTGAGACCCATCGTTTAACATTCTGCCTAAGTCTGTGACCCCAGAAACGATCTGTAAGAAGTCGGACAGTCGCTTGGCTTCCTGGGTGAGAAATTGAGTGAATTGAATCGAAAACTTTTCTCTGAAGGCTGGTCGGCAGAACTGGCTTGTTGGGCTGCGTACCCGTGAAGTAAACAATTGGTAAGCCTTCCCACAGACGGCATATGAACTTGGTTGGGTGACGGGCTATTGATCTTTGAATGTGAATGTCACCGCGTTGTTCAGTTCGCAGGAGAGTTGGCGTTAGTGCAGGTTCACTGAGTGCCACGGAGTTGACAGTGAATGGTGACGGCGAAGGTGGTTGTAGAGAGACGTCTGGCCTGGACAGGGCATCTGCAATGAAGTTCTGTTTGCCCTTGACGTGAAAGACGTCAAATTGCCATTCGCTTAGACGAGAAAGCTGTCTTTCCACTCTGGCAGGGTACTTGGCGATAGATGAAGTTGCGTTTCGAAGTGCGCTAACTAGTGGTGCATGATCTGTGAAAACAACAAATCTGCTACTGCCAATGATGCTGATAAAATGGCGCACTGCGTCGTGGATGGCGAGAAGTTCTCGGCCGAAAGTGTCGTACCTCGTTTCTACTGGTTGGAGAGTACGCGAGTAGAAACTGATAGGCTTCCGAACTCCGTCGATCTCTTGTTCCAAAGTGGCTCCAATAGCGAATTCAGAAGCATCTGTCGTGAGTAGAAATGGCTTTTCGAAATCTGGATGCGTTAGCATTGTGGCATTTGCTAACGAGTTGATGGCAAGTCGAAGTAATTCCTCGTCTTCGGATGACCAAGCAATGATGGAATTCTTGCTAAGTCCTTTTCGGTTCCGCAGGTGCCTGCACAAAGGATAAAGTTGTTTTGAAAGTCCTGGAAGGAACTTGCGATAATAGTTTAGTACTCCCAGGATTTTCTGCAAATCGCTCAAAGTCCTTGGTGACTTGATATTCTTGATTGAATTCGTCTTTGACGGCAACGGTTGAATACCTTGGGCCGTGATACGATGCCCTAAGAAGTCGACGGATGAAGTTGCAATCTGCGTCTTGTCACAGTTGATCTTGAGTCCGTGCGGTCTGTTGTCCTCTCCGTCAGCTGTGGAAATTGACACTCATTCGGAAATTCTTCGGAACGACAAAGACAAATTTGGCAAGCATAAAAAACTTCTGCTGGTTATAACACCAGTTCTTTGGAGCATATTTATTAAAGGATTGTGGAGATCTCGATCGCCGCCTACCATTATAATTTGACTTGGAAACGAATTTTGGTCGAGAATTCACTTGATTTATCTCGGATTTGGTAATGGCCAATCCTTCTAGAACTTTGGCCATGTTCGCCACTGTTCTCTCTAAAAGGAGATTCTATCATCTTGCGGGGGTGAAGAAAAGGATGATGGATTCACTTTGGGTTCCAAAACCCTATATTCTAACTCACATCTCTCAGATAAGTCATCTATAGAGAGAGTGTTGGGGAGCTGTCTGGCAAAGAGTTTTAATGTTTGGGGAAGATTGTTAATAAAAACAACCTTAGCCTCATGGTCAGAAATGTTGGTTTTATACCAACGTTTCCGTAATTCCCTCAGTATTTCTATGGGGCCAAGATTTGGCATATCTAACTGCGCATATTTGTTTATTATCTGCTCAGTTTCCGTGGGTCCAAGCAAGGATTCTACCTCGTTTTGTAGGCCCAAAATGGGATTAGGTAGCTTCCTAATGGCCTCAAGCTTAGGATAAATCCGTCGCTGCAATTCAGAAGGTAGTTTAGCAAATAACCTTCTGACAGTTTTTGATGACTGTCATAATCAGGAAACAGAGAGAAAGCGGAGTCTACGCGCATAAAATGAAACACTTACCCACAAACAGCTTCCACAGTTGAGTGAGCGCAGAACAAAAAAGTCACTGTTTTCAAAAATCCGAAATTGAGTTTGTCGAGTACGTACGGTGCCGTTTCGTACGTAGGAAAGGTAAACAGAGGCCCCGTTGGCCTTTGATGACAATGTATTATAATTATCCCCACAAATCCACGAATATATACCCAACAGATTTCCCAGAAAACCACGATCAGGGTAAAGAAAACACAAATGTCAATCTATTTATCCCAAATAGATGAAAAGGAAGTCAATTTTATTTATACCAAAAAAATCAGAACAATAATCAATATCCTGGCGCGGTCGCCAATTTTGTAAACGCCCCGGCTTCAAGTAAATGCCGTACGACGTTACAAACTCGGTTAAGGTGCTCTGAATAGAGATTAGTTACTAATATGGAGGCCATTAAGAGGGCCTGGTAATGCGTTCTCTTGAAGTCTTCAGAGTTTGAAGATGTCCTAGAGCCTTGGGTGGACTCTGGTTGAGTTGTCGCTCCCGTGGTTGAGCTGTAATCGCGTTGTGGATAGTGTCCTGCAGGTTCTGCACTTAATTGGCTCGTCTCTCCGGTATACCGCAACAAGATGAGTCACGGATGTAGTTAGTTGTTGGTGAAACTATCAAATCACCAGCGTAGGTATTGACAGCCGACAGAACGCACACGCGTGAAGCAGGTAGAATGCAAATTCCACAACTGACTTGCATGGTAAATTACCGTGCTTAAATAGCATGCAATATGTCTACTTGCACACTATTGGTTAAACGTGGTTAAACGGCAATTTCGCTTTTTTCTCATTGGTGCAACGTAAATAAATTTGAATTTAATTTACGCAATATGTCGGCCATTGATTTGTGTCGTTACATTATTATTATTATTATTATTATTATTATTATTATTATTAGTATTATTATTATTATTATTATTATTATAAATATTATTATTATTATTATTTTGCCGGTTCATTTAAAGTCTCTTCAAATAAGACCCCTTAAATTCATATATTTAAAGCTTATAAGATTGAGTAAGCGTTTCTTTACATACTGACAATTTTATGTTATTATTGTTTCAGTATGCATTCTTTTTAAAGTTACAGGCTTGTATGTTAGGTTATTTAAAGTTTATTGTGAATACATTTACTCAATTTGACCTATCATGTGTACAGCGATCTACGCGATTAATAAATAATTATTAATTCTCATGTATTTTTTTTCAATTTGCAGTATCTCATTATTGTTTGGTTGGATAAAAATAATTATATTACTAGCGTTTCCTTTCCGTTGAAGTCATGATAGATGAAAGTAGTCAGAAAGTGCCCATAAGTGAATTGGGCCTGCGTCAGTTGGTTGAGCTGTCAATGCAATATGAACGGAAGGCAGAATTTTTATCTCAATCAATTAAACAATTAAAAGCTTTGAGAAATCAATTCATGTCATCAAAAGAAAGCTTAAATCAGTTTTCAAATTTAAATAAAGATAGTGAAATCTTAGTGCCACTGACGTCTACTTTGTGTGTTCCTGGGAAACTAACCAACCCAAAGTCTGTTATTTTGGATATTGGTACAGGATATTTTGTGGAAATGGTAATTTTTTATTTCCATAAATGTAGACAATCGAACAGGCGAATTCCCATTTTGAACGGCGTTCGGAATTTCTGGATAAAGAAGTGTCTAAGGTGGCCCAACACTTAGAAGAGAGCATAGCTGTTCGTAGAGCTATTAATAATGTTATAAATCAAAAAATACCACAAACTTCAGCCGCTCCTACCATATAATGTTATAATTATGCCAATACAACATTATTTGCATTTAATGTTCTTTATGTTTATAAATTTTGAGTTGGTTCGATCTGTAAGCGTTTTCATAATTTTAAAATAATATTTTTTGATTAATTGTAAGCGGCGCGCACGAATTCAATATCAACTCGATGGGTTCTTGTTTTGCCGTATTTTATATGTCAAGCTCTCCTAATTAAAATCCTACCTTAAATTCGACCAGTTTCGTGTGTCCGTCCGCATTATTTTGCACTATTATTCTCGACCATCCTACTTCGTTAGTCTTTCTGACCACACTGATCCGTCGAATATTGTACGAAAATGATTTATTCTTTTCCTGTATTACAATTGATCTTAGCTCCTTTACATGTATTCTATGTAATCTGGATGGGAAGCATTTGCTCCTATGCGCCCGCTCATGCTCCATTTGTCTTATACGCATCCTCAATGTTTCCTTTTTTCAAATCTGGTAAGTACTACTTTTAGTTTTTAGATATTTCTAAAGCTTTTTGTACAATGGGATTCGTGTGAGTTGAATGCGTAAAATCAGTTAATTTCTGTTCAATAGATATCTCGTCTTTACAGCGGGATATTGTATATTTGATGCTGCGAAGGCCAAAAGAAGTGCATTTCCAATTTCTGTTTTGGGACCAAATCTCTTTATGCCTGCTTTCTCTCACATGTAGATTTGAAAACTGTCATCACAAGATATTAAACTGTGTGGATAATCTGACTCTAACCAGAGTAGTCCTACATGGACAGGATGTTCCTCCTTCAAGTAACTATCTTTGACGTAGTCTGAAGGGAAAACTAAAAATTAAGATTTCGTTTCATTTCTGCGCACTGCTGTCTCAAGTACTTACATGTATTCTTTTTATGTCATAGTACAACTTGCACATCCTTCCTATTGTCATACAACGAGGAATGACTTGTAGATCTAATTTGACTTTACATCTGTGTTTTCTAATAGAATATGCTTATTTTTTAAAGACATATCTGACGTTTATTCGATTCCATCTCATATCCTTTCGATGTTTCGTACAGCTATTACATTATTTTCGACCATTATTATTTCTATTGCCTAAAATTAAAAAAAATAATTTATTGGATCAGATAATCATCAGCTCATAAGCATATTAAGCTCAATTTGGACTGACAACGTAATCTGCTTCTATTTGGAGCCTGAATAGAACAGTTTCCTATGGTTAGCCGGATCCCTTAATAATTGGTGGATCTTATGCCAAAGCAATTTGTCATTATTTTTGGTGGGTTATTTTTATCTGAACTCTACAATTATTGGAGAACTCCAATTTGCAAGTATATGTTGTTCAACGGAAAATATATTTTATACGAGTCCACTGCAATTTAAGACAAACATTTAAAGTCCCCCGGTATAAACAATGAATTTTTATAGTTAATAAGTGTGTTACACCAAGAAATAACACAGACCCAAGCAGCTCCTTCCGAATAGTGAACTAATTATACCAAAAGAGCTTCACGAGCTCTTAATATTCTTCGTATTTCATTAAATTTTTAGTAGACTCCTTCAAGCATTTCTATATTTTTAAGTAATATTTTATTTGGTTTATTAGAGGGCGTCATTCGCAGTACTTTAAGAGGAATCTTAATTTTCATTCAATGTTGATTTAAATGTTTCGTAGTGTAAAACACTCTATTTAATTTTACATAATATTTTGCTCCAGTACCATATGATATGCATGAATTTATAATTGATTGAGTGAATTTTTATAAATTTGATTTGTTTACCGCATTCATCAACTAAATAAGTGTATATCTTCTAATTGATATGCTACTTGTTTACTTGTTAAAACATGACTATCACCGACATTACTTTACTTTACTTTACTGCGGCTGACTCCTTTTGGAGGATAAGCCGGCTCCACATTTCATGGAGTTTCTTGGGAATTTGGTACATTCCGCTGCTATAATTTACTTAATATTCCAAATCATTCTCCTGTGTGAAATCAATGTCTTGTCAAAGCTGCGGAGAGGGTGCCTATACAAGAACTTTTTCACCAGATTCACTTAATAATGCTTTGAATGTGCGCGCTGATTTTTTTCAATATTCGACTTCATCGGTTTATTACATTAATTGAGATGTTTTCTATAATCTTTGAAATGATTGCGATTGGACTGTCTTCTTCACTTCCACTAATTTGTTATCTCTCCTGTCATAAAGCTGTCCTTTGCCATCACTTCTAATTCACGTGGGTCTTCAGACGCGTTTTTAATATTAAAAAAACTAGATTACATGATGTGCCACTCTGGTTTACACACGTCACGTTTAACCAATGCCTCTATACGTCGTTGGTTATAGTTTTAATTTTTGGTGAAGTTTAGCATATCTTAGTAACCATTGTGCTGGTATTCGGTATTTTGAGTAGTATTGTGTTGTTTTCATGTTCAGATTTGATATGTATTATATATAGTGAGTTGGTTTTGAAGGCAAATCTTCTAAGTTTTTATATAAAGAGAATTCTACTACTGTTTGAATACACATTTGTATAGACAATTATGTTATCCAACTTTCTCACATATCTTGGCCAAATATGTAGCGGGTGAAGTGCGTAGTACCGGCTATTAATACTGATGAGTCGCCAGTAAGTAATAAACGCATGCATTCTGGAAATTATACCTTTCGTTCATACTAATTTTGGTATATCTTTCTGGTACTGTCTCAACTAATATATTACTAGGTACGCAATTCCAAATACAACATAAAATGTATAATTTTATATATGTTATTGAATGATGTAATGATAACCACGAAAAGTGGTAACTGATGCAGTTCAACGCTCCAGTGTGTCGATTTTATGGAGTGAAATATGCAGATTTAGTTGAAGTTATCAATTTGCTGAAATTTGGCCCATCTTGATAACAGTTGTTTCTATCTTCTATGTGCTCATTATCAGGAAAACTACTGTTTTATTACCATTTAAGGCTTGGTATGAATGATTTATTGTTAGTTGGTTTTAAAGTCCCAATGTCGAACACCTTATAAGAAATTATCTCTATTACCGCATGAGATTGTACGTTGAACGGTGTCATGTTTGTTGACCAAATACATAGTGTATATTTGACGCAGTACCAGTTCCTGACAATAAGTTGCCAGTAAGCACGAAATGCATGTGTAAATTAAATTATACTTTTCGTTCATGTTGGCCTTGGCTTATCTTTGTGGTCCTAATTGAAATAATTTGTTACTAGGTACGCACTACCTAATACACAATCAGTATAATGGTAAGCTGTTTCATTGTCAATTTGACATGGTTATTTCTGTTTTATTATGTACAATATATATTTATTCATATTAAATATACTTAATTTACTTTTCTAAATTTTTCTCTGAATTGAGGCTACATTACCTATATTCTAATATATTTACCAGCAGCCAATAACTCCACTGTGTCCATCTCTGGGCTACAGATGTTGCCAATAAATCATTTTTCTTTTCTTATGATTGTTGATTGTGGTTATAGATCAGTTTCCGTCGTAGTTCTCTTTATTTCTGTATTTCAAACGATATATTGTTTAATGGAGTCCTGTTTTTTAGTGGTAAATTTGGTTATCTCAATGAGTATAATACCCTCATGTATTCCTTAAATCAAGTTTGCAAGCTAGAAATAAACACCAATCCCATTGTTGTTAAATAGTGTTACGACATAGCAAAACTACCGTCAGCCACACGTGCTGATGCATTTCGATCTTCCATGATCATCATCAGAGCAAGACAGCAAACTGATTAGCAAGGTCCTAACCACAATGCATTTATAGGGAAAGCAACATTAGATATGCGGCTCTAACCTCTAGTAATATAAATATATTGAACTATTCTGGAAGTGTCGGCTGTGCAATTTCTCTGCACTCAAAAACATTCACTTTTTGCAGCTTTCACCAAAGAAAAGTGTTACAGTTAAGCAATAATTAATTGCGCAAGTGGTGTTAACAATTCTTTAAATCAAGTTTGCGAGCTGGATATGAACATCAATCCAATTTTATTTTACCACTGGCATAACATTGCAAAACTACTCTTAACCCGTAATATGGCGCTATTGGCCACCATTTCTATTACTCTACAATGAGTTTCATAAATTTGTCAGTCAAACAAATGATGAGACCCTAAGAAAATACATATTTTTTTCCTATTTAAACTACCTTCACCAATGACACACTAACCCGAGTACAGGAAATCGTATTTTTGTTAATCGCGATATCATATTCGTGTGAATGACATGGAAGCTTTTGTGTTTTAATAGTAATTGCTATTTTCACATTTTCCATGAACAAATTCTTCGCCAAACCTTACAAAATATTAATTATATTATGGATGTTTTGCGAGTTTCACTATAATGTGCTCTCATTAGCAGCAGTATATAAAACGGATTCGTCAGCCATTCCTATAATACATCATGTTTAATTCCGTTTCTAATTCTCAATGGAAACCTTCACCTATTCATTTTCATAAATGACAGGATACTGGACCATATATTGATTCAGTAATGGAGAATTTTCTGTCGTTTTAATATCCTGGTCTGTTTTACTATTTTAGAAGTAAGAAATCCTATTCAGTCTAGTTATTCATCGAGATTATTCATATGCTCACTTATTCTTCTCCTACTTGTTTTCTTTGCAGCGCAGCATCAAATTCAACTGGAAACCAGGTCAGATACTGTTTGTGGCGGAGTCGTATTGTCGAGACTTTATTTGATGTTAGCTTCACTACTGCAGGTTCAGACATTAATCTAGGAGATTGTACCATCTTATTTTCCCATATTCCTCACCAACAAAATATAGTGGGTAAAGGGTGTAATATCGGCTCATATTGATGAGTCGCCAGTAAGCAAGAAACGAATGTGGATGAGATTACACTTTCTGTTCATTCTGTCTTTGGTTTACCATTCTGGTCATAATACAAATAATTTTTTACTAGGTGCGCAACACCTAATACATAATTGAAAATGTCTTAGTTATCCGCCACAAGGAGAATCTAACTGTTATATATTTAATTGAATTAAGTCATGATTACCGCGAACTGTGATAAATTATATCGACCAAGGCCAGTGTATGAATTTAATGGAGTAAGATATGTTCAGAAGTAGTTGTAATTCTCAACTTTGGTGAACTATGCCATACATTGAAATATATCTTGTTGGTACGATGCACCGAATCGGCAACCATAGTGTTAGAACCATGTACCATTTCGGTACCATAATCTTGATATCGGGTACTAACACAATAACCATAGTGATCGTATCCTTTACAGACTCGGTATATATATTATATAGAGTGAGTTGCGTTGAAGTCGCATTGTCGAGACTATATAATGTGAGCTTCACTACTTCAGGTTTACACATTCGTCTAGTAGATTGTATCGACCAGTTATCCCACATCCCTCACCCAAATATATAGAAATTAAAGGGCGTAATAACGGCTCCTACTGATGAGTCGCCAGTAAGCATGAAACGAAAGTGCATGAGATTATACTTTCCGAACATGCTGCCTTTGGTTTATCCTTCTGGTCACAACTGAACTAATTTGTTACTAGTTTTGCAACACCTAATACATACCTGCATATATATTATATCTTCGCAACAAACAGTATTTAACTGTTATATATTGAATTTAATGCTGTCATGCTTACCGCGAAATGTGAGAACTGATATCGACCAAGGCCAGAGTGTATGGATTTACTGGAGATTCAGGTGCTCAGAAATTGTTGTAATTGTCAATTTCGTTGAACTTTAGCATAAATTGATATCCATCAGGTTGGTGCCAGGTACTGACTCGGACACCATAGTGTTAGTTCCATGTACCTTTTCGGTGCAATAATGTTGGTATCGGTTACTAACACAATAACCATAGCTTTAGTATCATTTAATGACTAGGTGTATATATATTAAATAGAGTGAGTGTGCGTTTAAATCGAATTGTCGAGACTAGATGATGTTAGCTATTATACTGCAGTTTTAAACATTCGTCTAGGAGATTGTGTCGTCCTATTATCCCACATTCCTCACCCAATTATATAGTGGTTAAAGGGCGTCATACCGGCTCCTACTGATGAGTCGCCAGTAAGATTGAAACGAATGTGCATGAGATTATACTTTCCGAACATGCTGACTTTGGTTTATCCTTCTGGTAACAACTAAACTTATTTGTTACTAGGTTTGCAACACCTAATACATACATGCTTATATATTATTTCTTCGCAACAAACAGTATTTAACTGTTATATATTGAATTCAATGCTGTCATGCTTACCGAGAAATTTGAGAACTGATATCGACCAAGGCAGAGTGTATGGCTTTACTGGAGATTCAGGTGTTCAGAAATTGTTGTAATTCTCACTTTCGGTGAACTTTAGCATCAATTGATATCCACCAGGTTGGTATCATGTACTGACTCGGAAACCATAGTGTTAGCACCATGTACCTCTTCGGTACAATAATATTGGTATCGGTTACTAACACAATAACCATAGTGTTAGTATCCTTTACAGACTCGGTATATATATTATATAGTGTGAGTTAGCGTTGCAGTCGCATTTTCGTAGACTTTATATTATGTTAGCTTCACTATTGCAAGTTTACACATTCGTCTAGGATATTGTGCCGTCCTATTATTCCACATTCTTCGACCAAATATATAGTGGTTAAAGTGCGTCATACGGCTCCTACCGATGAGTTGCCAGTAAGAACGAAACGATTGAGCATGAGATTATACTTTCCGAATATGCTGACTTTGGTTTATCCTTCTAGTCACAACTGAACAAATTTGTTAGTAGGTTTGCAACACCCAATACATACCTGCATATATATTAGTTCTTCGCAGCAAACAGTATTTAACTGTTAGATATTAAATTTAATGATTTCATGCTTTCCGAGAAATGTGATAAATGATATTGATCAAGGCCAGAGTTTATGGATTAGCTGGAGTAACAGATGTTCAGAAATAGTTATAATTCTAAATTTCTCTGTACTATAGCATACATTAATATCCATCATGTTAGTACCATGTACCGACTTGGAAACCATAGTATTAGTACCATGTAACTTTTTTACTATAATGTTGGTATCGGTTACTAACACAATAGTCATAATGTTAGTATCCTTTACAGACTCGTTATATATATTAAATAGGGCGAGTTAGCGTTTAAATCGCATTGTCGAGACTAGACGATGTTAGCTACTGTACTGCTTTTTTAAACATTCGTCTAGGTGATTGTATCGTCCTATTATCCTGCAACCCTCACCCAAATATATAGTGGTTTAAGGGCGTAATACCGGCTCCTACTGATGAGTCGCCAGTAAGCACGAAACGATTGAGCATGAGATAATAATTATAATAATAATATTACATTTATTTGGCATCAAAGGCCAACTGGCCCGACCATTGAATTTACAAATCAAGGGTAGGATATATGGAGGTAAATGGAATTGTGACTAGCAAAGTATTTAATAGCAGGAGGGAGGGGTTGGGGAAGGGAAAAGTTATCATTAACATAAAGATAGTTCAATCTGGTGAAAAATAAATATAAACGAAGTTTCATTTGACTTGACAAGATCAATTGGAGATAGTCCATGAAGTGTCAGAGCTTCTAGGTGAATGTGAGATCGAAAAAGATGGCGGACCGGAGGTAGACGTCGACCGATGGAGTCCATTGTCGTGGAGATTGAGTTGAATGAGCATAGCATAGACATGGATGGAATCTGCAAGATTGAAGCGAGCGAGTCTTGCAGGGGTCGCAGGCATCCGTAGAACGAGGTTGTGATTGAAGAAATACCAGGGGGAGTCGATGTCCGAAGCGAACCCTTGGTGGATCGGTAGGGCTGTTAGGTTTCCGGCCCTCCGCTAAAACAAGAAAGAAAAGAATTGGATGAGCAAAACGTAGTAGAGTATCCACAAGGTGGATATGATGGGGTCAGGAATGGGCTGAGAAGTGGTATCAGTGAGTCGAGAAGAAAAGATTAAGACCAGAGAGGTAAAGTGGAAGATTAGATGACTGCCTGAAGGATTTCGCCCTCCGAAGTTGGTAAAGAGAATAGCCTGGCGTGAAGTAAATGTTATGGTTTGAGAAGGAACCAGTTTCGTTTCCAATCGGTCGTATCACAAAGAAGTTTGTTAAAGAAGTACTGATGGGCTGCCTTTTTAAATTCGTGCTGGGGTAGGAGCTTTATGTCTTTTATACTTTCCGTTCATGCTGCCTTTGTTTATCCTTCTGGTCACAACTGAACTAATTAGTTAGGCTTGTCGATGTAAATATTATTACCTGGTGAGGATTTGGGATGTTACTCTTACTAGCAAATACAACGATATAAGTGCATCCGTTACTACATGAAGGCATACATATGTACAGTGGTACAAGAACACTATACACACAAGCAACATGTACTTGCAAATATACATAGCTAATTATAATTGCAAAATTTACAGTTATCATTATATACATATTAAGTTTTCTTGTCATCCGTCTATGAAATAATATTTACAGCTATGCTGAAGATGTACAAGCACACTATGTGCATATGAAAAACAACGGACTCGCAAATGCACCTCCAAAATTAATTATTTACGAAAGGATGCTGGAAATCAATACATACAGATAATGTTTCATTTAAATTAAAGGCATGGCCGGACTGATAGTTACTACTACGATATCATCGGTATATTTTAATTTCTTTAATTGGTTTTCCGCAACTTGAATCTGTGCAAATGTTAAGTTAGGAAACACATAGCCCGTAGCTAAGCTCTGCAGAACTACAGAATGGGCCAAAACTGATTTCGAGAGCTTGACCTAATACTGCAGATGGCGTTACTTAATTAAGCGGATTAATTCTTCGAAAAAGAGGCTCTATTGATGGCCTTAGAAATATAAGGAAAGGGGAGTGTACTCGTGTCCTTCAGAAATGGAAGAATAGCATTGGTCAGGTGTTTATATCAAGATCTCAACCCTGATTATATAAATAGCTTTCACCACCCATGCAACCAATGCTCGCTTAATTATGTAAATGTTCATTTCCATACCAATTCCCGATGTAGTGTTGTGTCCGTACAATAATAACAGATTTAGAATGGTTAGTTGGAAATAGTGGTATAAATGGCGGCTTCATGAGCTAAACCAAAAGGAAAAAACCTAATAAAGATACATTAGTTAGCATATAACTGAACATTCTGTGAAACAGGGGAGATCAGTGGTTAGAGCTCCAAATTCCGAAGCAGTCGTGTCCGGGTTCGGGAGCGGTCCATGGCAAATACTGGCCAGAACATGATTAGTTCCTAATAAAGACGAAACCGGTCTACTAGATCGCAACCTTGATTATAACAGTTGTTATCACTTTCCGCACAACCAATGTTCGTTTAATTATCTAAATGTTCATTTCAATAATACTTCCCCGTTTAATGTTGTGACTGTTCAATAATGACGAATTAGGGATGGTTAATTGCAAGTTCGGAGTATAAATGGATGAAATATAGGCCCCATATAAAAGAAAAAAACCGAGTTACATTAGTTAGTATATAATTTAAAATTGCCTAGTGTGGGATAGGGAGGCTCAGTAGATAGAGCAACAGGTTCAGAAACAGGCTTTCCCAGGTTCGAGCCTAGTATGCAGCAAATTCTGGTGTTTATATCAAGATTGCAAATATGGTTGTAGCAATTGTTTTCACCGCCCGCGAAACCATTGTTCGTTTAATTATATAAATGTTCATATCAATACCGCTGCCCCACGAAATGTTGTGTCCTCAAAACAATGACAGATTTTGAATGGTTATTTGGAAATTGGTGTCTATATGAATGCTCTATGAGCGATCTCATAATGAAAAAAAGACAAGCCGAGTTGTATTAGTTAGTAAAAAACTCTTATATTAGCGTGACAAATGCATGTACTTCATTGGTCAGGTGTTTATATCAAGATGAAAATCATTATTATAGCAAGTGTTATCACCGCCCGCGCAAGCAGTGTTCGTTTAATTGTTATTAATACTAATAATAATACATTTGTTTGGCAACAAAGGTCAACAAGCCCGACCATTGAAATAACAAATCAAAGGTAGGATATGTGGAAGTGAATGAAATTGTGACAAGCAAAGTATTTAACAACAAGGGAGGGAGGGGTTGAGGAAGAGAAGTGCTGTGATCAACTTCATGATAGTTCAATTTGGTGAAAAAAAGAGATTCCATTTGACTAGACAGGACCAATTGGAGTTCAGTCCATGAAGTGTCCGAGCATAAATGAGGGGTAGGCTGGTTTCGGGCAGATGAAAGTAGAGGCGGACCGGAAGGAGACGTCTACCGATGGAGTTCTTTGTCGTTGATATTGAATTTGTGCAGTATAGTATTGACTAAGATTGAGTTGACTAGACTGAAGCTACTGTTTCGTGCAGGGTTCACTGGCATCCGTTGAACGAGGTTATGACTGATGGTAGGCGAGGTGGAGTCGATGTCCGATGCAAACCGTCAGGTGGTCCAGCAGGCTTTTAAGTTTCCGGTCTTTCACTGAAACAAAAAGAAAACGGATTAGTTGAGCAAAACGTGGTAAAGTATCCACTATATGGATATGATAGAATGAAAAATGAGAATAGAAATCGTATCAGGGTGTCAAGAGTGAGAAATTTGAAAACAGAGGGGGAAAGTGGAAATTAGAGGCCATGCAGAAGGGACTTCACCCTCCGAAACTAGTAACAACAGAATAGCCTGGGTATGAAGGTAGTGTTATGATTTAAGGAACCAATTTTGCTTCCAATCGGTCGTTTAACATAGAAATTTTTTAAAGAAGTACTTCTTGGCCGCTTTTTTCAATTCGTGCTTGGGTAGGAGCTTTATTTCTGTTGGAAGAGCGTTGAAGACACTAGTGGCTTTGGAAAAGAGATAAATTTTGTTAAAAATATTAGGATTATGGTTGCATTGGATTGAAGAGTTGCTAGAGCGTGTGGCGTAGTGGTGACTTAGGTGAGTGAAGTTGGACAGTGATAGGCAAGTTGTGATCTTATGAATAGAAGAAATGACTCTAAGGTGACAGGTAAACAAAAGCGGTAGAAGGTTTGCCATGAGTAGGCGTTCTTGATAATTTTGGCTGTGAGGGAACACTCAATTTATAAATCTGGAGGAGATCTGTTCGATGGCGTACGAGGAGGCTAGAGTGAGAGGACAGTAGAATTTGCAATGAGGGTTGGACATAGACCTTGAATAGCGTGAGTTGGAGAGGGGTTGTTTGTCTTGAAGAAGATCAGACGGGCCTATTTGAAGAGTTTGGAAGTAGTGTGTGTAAGGTGTGGGGAGAAGTCTAGAGATTTTGAAAAATAGATACCAAGGTGCTTGGCCGAATATATTATTTCAATGTCAAGAGGATAATTTGCATCCGTGAGAGTAGAATGGGTCGGAGGAGAGTTTCATCAAACGAGCCTTGGCGGGGTTTAATTTGAGACCAATATTGCTGAGCTGCGAATTGAGCGAGGATGAATGATCCGATATAAGGGGTAAGGAAGTGTTGGATGCTGTGAGGTTACTAAATAATAATAATACATTTATTTGGCATCAAAGGCCAACTGGCCCAACCATTGAAATAGCAAATCAAGGGTAGGATATGTGGAGGTGAGTGGAATTGTGACTAGCAAAGTATTTAATAGCAGGGGGAGGGGTTGAGGAGGGGAAAAGTTATCATTAACATCAAGATAGTTCAATCTGGTGAAAAATAAATATAAACGAAGTTCCATTTGACTAGACAAGATCAATTGGAGATAGTCATTGAAGTATCTGATCCTCAAGGTGAATGTGAGATCGAAAACAAAGATGAAGATGAAAAGATGGCGGCCCGGAGGTAGACGTCGACCGATGGAGTCCATTGTCGTGACGAATGACTTGATGGAGTCAGCAGGATTGAGGCGAGCGAGTCTTGCAAGGATCGCAGGCATCCGTAGAACGTGATTGTGATTAAAAGAAGACCAGGGAGAGTCGAAGTCCGAAGCGAACCGTTGGTGGATCGGTAGGGCTGTTGGGTTTCCGGTCCTCCGCTGAAACAAGAAAGAAAGAAAAGAGTTGGATGAGCAAAACGTAGTAGAGTATCCACAACGTGGATATAATGGGGTTAAGAATGGGCTGAGAGGTGGTATTAGTGAATCTAGAAGAAAAGAATAAGACAAGAGAGGTAAAGTGGAAGATGGCTGCCTGAGGGATTTAACCCTACGAAGTTAGTAAAGAGTGGGGTGAAGTAAATGTTATGGATTGAGAAGGAACCAGTTTCGTTTCCAATTTGTCGTATCACAACGAAGTTTGTTGAAGAAGTACTGATGGGCTGCCTTTTTGAATTCGTGCTGGGGTAGGAGTTTTATGTCTGTGGGGAGAGCGTTGAAGACATTAGTGGCTTTGGAGAAGAGATTTTTTAAAATATGGTGGGGGTATGGTAGGCTTGGATAGAAGAGTTACTAGAACGTGTGGCATAGTGGTGACTGGGGTGGGCAAAATTGGAGAGTGGTAAGCAGGTTGTGATCTTGTGGATAAAAGAAACGACACGAAGGTGACGGGTGAACCAAAGCGGAAGAAGGTTTGCCAGAAGAAGGCGTTCCCTATAGTTTTGGCATTTCGGGAAGAGTCGTTTTAGAAATCTGGAGGATACCTGTTTAATAGTATAGGAGGAGGCGAGGGTGAGAGGACAGTAGAATTCGCTGGCGTAGGAAATGAGGGGCAGAACGTAGACTTTGAATAACGTGAGTTGGAGAGTGGGATTGTTAGTCTTAAAACAGATCAGACGGGCCCATTTGAAGAGTTTGGAAGTAGTGTGTGTAAGGTGTAGGGAGAAGTCTAGGGATTTTGAGAAGTGAATGCCAAGATGTTTGGCCGAATCTATTATTTCTATATCAAGGGGTAGTTGGCAACCGGGATAGAGCAGAATGGATCAGAGCAGAGTTTCATTAGGCGAGTTTTGGTGGGATTTAGTTTGAGGCCGATTCTGCTGAGCTGCGAGTGGAGCGAGGATAGGAGCTCAGATATAAGGGATAAGGAGTTGGATGTTTTGGAGTTGCTGAATACGATAACCATGTCATCAGCATATTTGAACAGTTTGAAAAGGTTGTCATCAACCTGTATGTGCGCGAGCGTAAGGTTGAAGAGAATGGGACCAAGTACGGAGCCCTGGGGAACACCGGATCTGAGTGACTACTGCCAACTTTTACTGTCGCATATCGGTTTCGGAGATAGTAACTAATAAGATTGAGTACGTTGCCGCAGATACCGCTTCTCAATAAGGCGGATTCGATTGCTGAAAATGACAGCGAGTCAAAAGCCTTGGAAATATCCAGGAATAGGAGGGTGCACTGAAGCCCTTTAGAGAAGGAGGAGTAGCAATGATCGAGAACACTAACTAAGTTGGTGGAAAAGGTGCGGCCATTCAGAAAGCCATGTTGATGATCGAGGAGATAGAAGTTTTCATGAGACTTAATGGAGGGGTAGATTAGGTTATATAAGATCCTTTCGAAGATTTTGGTGAATGAAGGGACGAAAGTAATGAGGCGGAGATCTTTTAATGATGAGATCGAAGAAGTGCCATTTTTAGGGATAGGAGAGATCGTCGAATTGAGCCAGTCCGGTTTCGAGACTATGATTAATAACATCTGCAATCAGAGAGAAGACGTTCCAGCCTAGAAGGGCAATCATACTGACCGAGACACCATATTGATCAAATTGGTGTTTAGATTTAATTTTTTTAATTGCTTGGGCGACGGAAGCCGGAGTTACATGGAACCAGCGTAGGTTCTCTGTGTCTCCGTTGTCTAACATCTCAACAGGTGGAGTGGGAGTGGAAAAGGAGTCGAGAAGGTGAGTCAGATAATCATTGGCAAAGCAGGGGTCGCCTGACTGAGAGAAGTTGATAAACGAGGTTTTAGGCTTTTGCAGCAATTGGTGTTTGATGATGGCGAACTTCGCCCGGGGATTAGAAGCTGAGCGGATGCGTTTTTCGATGTGGAGCGCTTGTTTGTTGATAGCCTGTTTAATGAGCCCATTAATGCGTCTCAGAGCGAGAGCGCGAGCAAGTGACGATGTGCGTAGGCGAGAGTTGCGTGCGAGGTTGTCACGTGCCTTAAACAGAGCGTTCAACTTATTCGTTTAGTATACTTGTTGAATAGAGGTGGCGGAGTTATAGTGGGAGGATAGGATGGTATGGACTTTGGAAAAGCACGAGGAGAGATTGTTTGGGAGAAAGAGGTCCCTCCAGTTAACTGTGTCACAGAGTCGGCGGAACTCTTCCCAGTTGGTGAATCGTCTGAACGATTGGGTGTCTTCTCGAGAGGTGAAGGATAAGAGAGGTAAGAGGAAGGATACCTGACAGTGATCAAGGTTAGGGAAGATCTCCCGAGAGCGAACATTGGTCACCTTGTTATTGGAGAGTACACAATCCAGTTGGTTGTTCCCTCGGGTAGTAAAATGCACGAATTGGTGTAGCAGGTTATCCGCGAAGAGTCGAAGCAGTGGGTGACTTTCGGAAACTAGATTATGCCAGTTAGTCATGGGGAGGTTGAGATCACCCACAACGACGTACCGATCAGAGTGTAAAGGAAAAAAAGTAGATAGAAGTTGGGCCCCGCGGGTGTCGTCGATGAGTGAGATATTAGGATGTCTGTAGACAACACAGGTAGATATGCTTTGGTTAAGGATTTGTAGCTGAAACGAGAAAAATTCCAATCCTTGAGAGTTCGATGTCGACAAGCGTTTGGGCATAAGAAGGGATCGGACATAGGCAGCTAGTCCGCCCCCACGACCGACATTTCTGTCGCTACGAAGGAACGTGTAACCATGAATGAGGAAAAGACCATCACAGTGGATGAAAGGGGACAGCCAAGTCTCAACAAGAACGCATATGTCAATCTCGTTAGAGGACAGAAAGGCTCGAAGTTGATTAATTTTAGGCGTAAGTGACCTGCAGTTGATGAGGATTGCTGAGAGTGCTTTGAGAGAGGGTTGGTTAGATCGGGGAGGAGAAGCGTGCGGGGGCTTTCCGCTGGCGGGCGGAGCGAGATCTAGGGCTGATGAGGGTGACAGACAACTCGTTGACAAGGATAGAGTGGTCAGCGTCGATTTGGATTTCTGTTGTCCCGTGTTTATCAGGTGGGTGAGGCAGTTGTAGGGTTTGAAAGCAAAAGAGGGCGAGATATCTGGGCTCAAGGGGGCACTCGGAAGCTGCGTTGAGGGGGCGAGCAGGGACAGAGAAAGATCAGGAGCTGGGACGCAACAGTCCAGGGTGGGGTCGATGATGGATTCAGTAGGGGGAGCCGAAGTTGATGGGGCTGGGTCGAAGTTTTGCTTGACCTTAGTAGACTTACGTTTTTTCGGTTTCTGGGTCATAGCATCTGTCACAAAGGTAACTTGTCGATGGGATGTGTGCCTGGCGGACGAGTTTGGGAGAGAAGGTGCGTTATTAGGAGGCTTAGCGCGGCGTGGTTGGCCACGACGACGTGGTAAAGCTTGAGATAGTGTGGGGGGACTGGTTGCGGAGTAAGGGCTAAAAGTGAGAGGAATTCCTTCAAATCGGGAAGGTGTGAGTAGGGGTGGACTGGAGGAAGGTGCGTCGCCAAGGATTCCGCCGTGAACTGAACGGCTTTTCTTTGGGTTGCTCCAGCCCGGAAAGGCGTGATGAGCTGGAGGAGGGGTGGTGTCCGGTTTGTGAGTTTGGGCTTTCTCTAGAGTCCTCTGTAGCAGAGTGTAGTCTCGTTTGAGTTAGACTTGTCCGGATGTTAAGATGGGCGAGTGTAATTTGAGATGACGAACCTCATTGTCAGACAGTCTTTTGTGCGAGGAGAGAATGAAGGCTCGACCCTTTCCCGAGGAGATCTCTTTAAGGTGGCTAAAGTTTTCCCCTATTTGACTGATGAGATCTGAGGCCAGATCGTCCTTCGAGAGTGGGGAGCGCGGAGACCAAAGAAAGAGGTTTCGTTTGTTGTGGTTTCGCAGGGCAACCTCCCTGGCTACCCCATTCAGAAGCGCATCCGCTTGACGCAACAAACGGGGCTGAACGGAGGAGACTGAAAGGTTGCCAGTCAGTGCTCCAAGTAATCCTGTGATGTCCGCCATTTGCTGTTGGAGATCAGAAATATTGGAGATAATCGTTTGGGTGAGGAACGGGGAGATGGGGGCTGGCGACGAAAGTTGGTTCATGATGGAGTTAGATAGAAGAGTAGAATTATTATTGATTACGGTAAAAGAGAGGAAAAGAAAGAGTATTGATGAGCGAAAAAGAATAGGTATTAAAATGTAGAAATAAACGGAAAAATCGGGTGGGCTAGAAATAGATCCTTGATAACTGAAGGTAGATTCCAAAAAATGTGTAGGTAGATTCCTGGAGTATCCTGGAGAAGAAATCAGACAAAGAATCCCGAGAATCTGAAAAATAAAAACAAAATAAAACCCGATATCCTTCGAAAGTAGAGAAAAATGCTGAAAACCACAAGCACGCTCTCTCCGGTCGTTGCGTTTCACCCGAGTAAATGTCACCCGACTATGTCATCCGCATATTTTAAACAGGTCAACCTGTACCTGCGCGAGTGTAAGGTTGAAAAGAATAGGACCAAGTACGGAGCCCTTGGGGACTCCAGACCGGATAAGGGCTGGCCTCGAATGACTATTTTCGAGTTATACAGTCGTGCCTCGGTTTCGGAGAGAGTAACTGATAAGATTGAGAGCGTTGCCGCAGGTGCCGCTTCTCAATAAGGCGGATTCAATTGATATATTCAGGAAGTGGAGAGTGCATTCATAACCTTTGGAGAAGAATGAGTAACAGTGATTAAGGACGCTAAATAAGTTGGTGAAAGAGGAGCGGCCATTCAGGAAGCCATTTTGATCATCGAGGAGATAGAAGTAGTTCTGAGACTTAATGAAGGGTATATTAGTTTGTATAAGACTTTGTCGAAGATTTTAGTGAAGATGGGACGGAAGTAATGTGGCGGAGATTTTGAATGAGGAGATCGACGAGGTGTCATTTTTTGGGATAGGAGAGATTGTCGAATTAAGCCATTCTGGGGCAAGCTAGGTAATTTTGAGGCATCGATCGATAACATCAGCAATAAGGGAAGAGATTCAAGCCAAGAAGTGCAATCATGCTGACCCAGACACGTATTGATTGAATTTGTGGTTAGATTTGATGTCTTTAATTGACTGAGCGACGGAGGCCGGTGAGACGTTGAACCAGCGTAGGTTCTCAGCGTCTAATATCTCAGCAGGCGGAACGAAAGCGGAAAAAGAGTCGACGAGAGAATTTAAATTGTCGGCGGCATAGCAGGAGTCGTCCAACCGCGAGAAGTTAATATATGAGGTTTTGGGCTTTTTTAGCAATTGCTGTTTGATGACAGCGAACTTTATCCGGGAGTTAGGAGTCAAGCGGAAGCGTCTTTCGATGTGGAGCACTTGTTTGTTGATAACCTGTTTAATGTCTAGCTCGTTAGAGGATAGAAATGCTCGCAGTTGATTGATTTTTGGCGTAAGTGATCTGCAATTGATAAGAATTGCTGAGAGTGATCTGTGGGAAAGATGGTTAGACCCGGAGGAGAAGCGGGCGGGCGGAGCGAGATCAAAGGCTGATGAGGATGACTGACCGCTCGTTGACGAGGATGGAGTGGTCGGCGTCGATCTGGATCTCTTTTGTCACACTTATGTCGGGTGGGTGATGTAATAGGCGGATTTGAAAGCAAGAAGGAGGCGAGATATCTGGGCTCGAGGGGACGCTCTGGAGCGGCGTTGGTGGGGTGGGGGGACAGTGTCTGATCAGGGGCTGCAACGCAACTGTCCTGAGTGGGGTTAACGAGGTTTTCGGAAGAGGGAGTTGAAGTTGATGGGGCTGAGTCGATATCCAGCCTGGCCTTGGGCGTCTTACGTTTTTTCGGTTTCAGAACCTCAGAACCGGTCGTAAAAGTGACGTGATGTGGGGATGTGGGTCTGACAGATGTGATAGTGGGAAAGGGTGCGTTATTTGGGGACTTTACGCGGCATGGTCGGCCACGATGATGCGGTAAAGCATGAGACTCTGAGGGAGGGAACGGTGGTGGAGTATGGGCTATATGTGAAGGGAATCCATTCAATATGGAGGTCAGCGGGAGGGGTCTGGAGGAAGGAGCATCGCCGAGGATGCCGCCGTAGAGTGGCTGATGAGATCTGAGGCCAGATTGTCCTTTCAGAGAGGAGAGCGTAGAGACCAGAGAAAGAGGTTTCGCTTACTGTGGTTTCATAGGGCAACCTCCCTAGTTACACCATTCAAAACACAGCCTGACGCGGTAGGTGGGGCTGTAGAGTGGAGATCAAAAGACTGCCAGTCAGTGCTCCAAGTAGTCCTGTGACATCCGCCATTTGTTGCTGGAGGTCAGCAAGATTGGAGATTAGCTTTTGGGTTAAGAACGGGGAGATGGGGGCTGGCGATAAAATCTGGTTCAAGACGGAGTGAGATAGAAAAAGCGGATATAGTGTAGATTACGATAAATTAGAGAAAAAGAATGGGTATTAATGTCTATAAGAAACAAGAAAATCGGCTGAGCTAAGATTAGGCCCTTGAGATATGTAGGCAAATTCCAAGAAAATTGTGTAATTAAAATTCCAGGCACATCCCAGAGATGAAATCAGACAAGATATCACGAGAATCTAAAACGAAAACAAAATGAACCCCGATATCCTTTTAAAATTAGAGAATTATTGGAAACCACAAGCACGCCCTCTCCGGTCGTTGCGTTCATTTCAATACCACTTTCCCATGTAGTATTTTGTCTGTTGAATAATGACTGATTAGGGATGGCTAGTTGCAAGTTTGGAGTGTAAGTGGGTGACGTATGGGCTCCACCTAAAAACGTATTTCTAACCGAGTTACATTAGTTAGTATATAACTGAAAATTGTGTAGTGTGCGGCAGGGTGGCTCAGTGATTAGAGTAACAGATTCCGAAGCAGACAAGCCCAGATTCTGGCGTAGTACGCGACAAAATCAGGCCATTACGTGATGAGTTCCCAATATATAAGAAGCCAGTTTAATGGATGAATTTACTTTTCTTTATAATACATTTCTTTGTTTATCTTGACAAATTTATGTAATTCATGGGTCACGTGGTTATATAAAGATCGAAAACTTGGTTATAACAATTTTTATCACCACCCGCGCAACCATTGTTCGTTTCACTATATAAAAGTACATTTAATTACCACTTCCACATGTAGTGCTGTGTCTGCTCAATAATGTCAGAATGGTGATAGTGAGTTAGAACATTTGGTCTAAATGGATGTCGTATGAGCTCCACCTAAAAGAAACAAATGACTAACCGAGTTTAATTAGTAATTGTATAAATGAAAATTTTGTCTAGTATGCGGCAGAGTGGCTCAGTGGTTAGAGCACCAGATTGCGAAGCAGATCTGCCCATGTTTAAGCCCTTACGCGACTTCTTGTGGCTAGTAAGTGATGAGTTCCTGTAAGAGACGTTTGCGAGTTTTATCATTCCCTACATTAGTTTGGTAGCGGCTGTGGAGATCCGCGCACATGATTAATCCCCGGCTTTTTCCCGATGAGAGAAGACAGATGTGAAGGATCACACATGTATTGTAAATGGTTTCGCATATGAAATCATAAGTAGTCCAAATTGACCGTGATCTAGACGGCAATAAAATTAAATTTTAACACAAATGAATGTCTTAAACACCAATCACAGTCAAACTTAATTGTCCGTACACTAGACAGCAAAAGTTAAAACAGTATTCACCAAGATAAATGTTTCATGCACAAGTCACAGTTAAACAAAATTGTCCATGCACTAGACGGTGGTATAATGAACGCAATTTATAAGTTTGCGTATCTTACACACAAGCAATTATTCTTTCACATATGTCTGAATTGTAATGAATATATGCAACCGATTGAAAATACATGATGAAATGAACATAGTCACTGTTAAAAGTTGTCCCTGAAAATAAATGTATGGAATCCATGTAAAGACTTCAATGACAAAAAATCACAAATAATTAGTTCACTGTTTGCTGTTTTTAACTTATGTGAACAGTAAATCCCTCGCGTAAACTGCGAATAATCCAACTGAGCGAAATAAATCCACTGTGACACAATAATCCACCGCATGTTCCATGCGTATCGCGCGCGGTTCTGTTTATTTAATAAACATCTTCACTATTCTTTATTTAGAAAAGACAGATCGCTGGATAAAAGAGGTGGAGGAGTACTCATTTATAGTAAATCTGTATTTAAGGCGAAAATTCTACATACTAGTGATGATAATGCTATCATTGATTTCTTATCTATACAATTTGATAATCTGATCTTAACAGCGGTTTATAGACCGCCGTATGCTACTTTATTTGATGATCAAACATTTACCAATTCTTTTCAATCTATCTTTGACTGCCATGGCTATAATGTAGTGGTAGGTGACATTAATACGTTACAGGACTGTGAAAAAAACCAATTTTTTTTCTAACCATGATCTCAAGCAGATTATAAATGAATCAACTAGAGGTTCGCAATGCTTAGATCATGTATACTTAGAAACTGAAATGGTGAAATCGCACAGTTATGATGTTGTTAATTATTTGAAAGAATTGGATCACAAACAAATTATTCTACAATGGAACATCTTGAGTAGCAAAACACAGAAACTAAATTTTGAAAATTCACACGTGCACTGTTCCAGAATCAACTGGAATCTTTTTAGAGAATTAAGCTTACTGATTGATTATGGAAGTTTTTATTTCTTGAACACTGACGAGTTTGTTTCTTCTGTTTCATCGTTATTATCTATTTTATTTCAGGCATCTACGTTTACGGACATTATACCGAAACGAATTAATAGGAAATTGTGTAAACTAAGAATTAAACGAGATAATATAATAAAGTGTAGTCTTATCAATAGTATTA
The DNA here is from genome assembly GCA_029291075.1 of Eudiplozoon nipponicum. Taxonomy (NCBI): domain Eukaryota; kingdom Metazoa; phylum Platyhelminthes; class Monogenea; order Mazocraeidea; family Diplozoidae; genus Eudiplozoon; species Eudiplozoon nipponicum. The sequence continues at coordinate 28,389 of JAQBSW010001075.1, read as the reverse complement.
AACAAATGAGGTTAGATCTCATTGATAACGAAATTAATTCATCACTGCTGATAATTCGGCAAAGATCAGAACGAATTATTTTGGCCAAAATGAAGAGTAATCCTAGACTAGGATACAAACTCCTCACAGATTATAGTAAATATAAGGAAAAGTTAAAGCTTATATTACCTGTGGATAAAACTGAGCACGAATTTCTCTGTGAATTGGATGATGTTTTTGGCAATTTGATATGTAATCCACAGAATGAAAGAAATCTTATGGAAATACCTGATCCTTTGGGAGACCAGGAATCAGGACTTGTTATTGACAGTGATGAATTGATAAAATTGATGTTAAAAATCAAATCAAAAAAACAAAAAGATCACCTTGGTATTTCGATTGATAATCTGATTCAATTACCCTTAACATTTAGGAATGTGCTCTACAACTTTATAAATAGAATTTTGAAGAATGGGAAATTACCAATCGATATATTAACGATAGTAGCTAAGCCGTTGCCAAAAGTTAGTAAGCCAACGTGCGCCAGTGATTATAGATTAATCTCTATTATCCCTTCGTTTTTGAAGATAATAGAACGATTGATACTAGATCATTTAGAACGTATGTTACCGGCTGATTTTGACTTATGTCAACATAGCTTTACGAAAGGTAGATCGACAACTACTAATATGCTTTCCATGTGGAAACATTTAATCACATTAGACGAGAATAAGTTAGATGCATTAATTGTATTTATAGATATCTCAAAAGCTTTTGACTCTATATCTTTTGATGCTATTTTGAATGCGATTAGTTTGTTGAATATTGATCCGAATAATTTAAGATTACTTAAATACTATCTATAAAATCGACGAATGAGTATTCAAGTAAACGATTTGATATCAAAATCGAAACGAGTAACGAGTGGAGTTCCACAGGGATCAAGCTTGGGGCCAATTTTATTTAAAATTGTATTTGCAAATTTGGAAACTAAGATCCTAAACGGTTGAGTTTGCAAATTCGCTGATGATTTAAAAATAATCTTCCCAATTGATCCAAAGAATGTCGAATTCTCCAAAAATAATGTGACATTAGATTTGTATGATTTGAGTAAATATTTGATCACACTAGGGCTGAGAATAAACAATAAAAAGAGGAAAGCTTTAAAAATAGGCAACAGAACAAACTTTCATTATGTTGTGAAACATATTAGTCCTATTTCTTGCACTATATACGCCTCTAGATTACAGTTTGTGTCATTGCAATCTCTGTGGTTTCGGAGGATGTGTTATTGTATAAAAGTTTTCCATTTGAACCAGTGGACTGGTGCCTATATGACTCCGATAAGAAAGAGTCATGAAGTTGGAACTAGATCTGGACATTTGGCAATATCTCCTCCTTTGGTGGGGAATGTAGCGAGCAAGTTATTCTCTTTCTCGAAAATCTACAAAATTTATAACCAATTGCCGAGGTGGCTTAGAGAAATGCCTCCATCTAAGATGTCTTTTAAAACTTTATCTACTGAACTTGAAAAAGTCTGCAATCCTGCTGATATTTTTTATTTTTTTGATTATGATAATACTTTCTCATGGTTGAATAAAAGACAAGGATAATTGTTATCGGAAACAGATTTTTTTGAGATTTTTATTTCCAAGTTTTGTATTATTATAATTGAAATGTTATGCACTATTTCTTCAAATTAGTTAACATTACATACAATCAATTGCTAGTCATGATTCTCAATTTTTGCATAATGTTACACTCAAATTATACCTTAATTGTTTCTAATTTGATGATGTATATATTATTCTTTTCAGTCGAACTTTCTGATATTGATATATTGTATTGTACAACTAGTGAGATATACCTATCTACATGATATTAATTGCACAATTATTGTGATGTGATAATTTTTTTAATATATATTGTACAATTTCCAATTTTATTATTTGATGGACTATGTGTGGTTTGAATCCAAATAAAGATATTCTATTCTATTCTATTCTATTCTATTCTATTAATTACAAATAAAATTTCAGTTAAAAAAATCTCGATTAAAACTGCTTGAAAATAACAGAGATTGTTTCTAAAATCACAGTTAAGAGAAATATTGTGTAAGAACAGAGTTAGATTATTTGACTTTAAAGAGCACTATTTGTCAAAATCGAACATCGTTGGGTTGTAACGCGGAGCCGCGTGTTACATTCCAACTAAGAACGAAACATGTCTACTGGATGAATTGCCCATTTTACACTATACAATTCTTGGTTTACAGTGACAATTGCACGTACTTCATTTTTCAGGTGTTTATACAAAGATCGCATCCTTGATTATAGCATTTAATTTCAATACCTGCGCAACCTGTTTCGTTTAATTATATAAACGTTCATTTCATTACCACTTCCTTATGCAGTGTTGTGTATGTTAAATAATGACAGATTTGGAACATTCGTTCTAAATAAATGCCATATGAGCTCTGCCTAAAAGAAAAAGACTAACCGAGTTAAATTGGCTGGTACATAACTAAAAATTATTGGCAGTGTGAGGCAGGTTGTCTTTGTGGTTAGAGCACCAGATTCCGAAACTCTCGTACCTAGGTTCGGGACCCATCCGAGGCAAATACCGGCCAGTACGTGATTTGTTCCAAATAAAGACCAAACCGTTCTACTGGATGAATTGCCTTATCCACATTATTAACTTCTTAGTTTATAGTGAAAAATGGATGTACTTAATGGGTCAGGTGTTTATATCAAGATCTCAACCTTGATTATATAAATAGCTTTCACCACCCGCGCAACCAATGCTCGCTTAATTATGAAAATTTTCATTTCCATACCACTTCCCCATGTAGTGTTGTCTCCGTACAATAATAAAACAATTGGAATGTTTAGTTGGAAATTGTGGTATAAATGTTTGCCCTATGAGCTACACCAAAAGGAAAAAAGCCTAATTTAGGTAGCATATAACTGAACATTCTGTGCGACAGAGAGGGTCAGTGATTAAAGCACCAGATTCCGAATCAGTCGTACCCAGATTCGACAGCCGTCCAAAGCAAATACTGGCCAGAACATGATGAGTTTCTGATAAGGACGAAATCGGTCTACTTGATAAATTGCCTTTACTAAACTGTACAAAGCGTAGTTCCTACTGATATATGTGAGTACTAAATGGGTAAGGTGTTTACATCAAAATCGCAAACTTGATTATATCAATTGCTATAACTGTCCGCACAACCGCTGTTCGTTTAATTATATGAATGTTCATTTCAATACCACTTCCCAATGTAGTGTTGTATTTGTTCATTAATTACAGATGAATTTCGTTTTCTCCAATGTACATATCTTAGTTTATATTGAATTATGTGAGTACTAAATGGGTAAGTTGTTTATATCAAAATCGCAACCTTGATTATATCAATTGTTATTACAGCCTGCGCAACATATGTTCATTTAATTATATAAATGTTCATTTAAATACCACTTCCCCACGTAGATTTGTATCTGCACAATAATGAAATTTCAAAAGGCTAATTGTAAATTGGGATCTAAATGGATGCGCTATGAGCTACACCAAAAAGAAAAAAGACAAATTAAATTACATTAGTTAGTATATAACTGAAAATACTGTGCGGCAGGGAGGGTCAATGGTTAGAGCAACAGATTCCGAAGCAGATGTGCTCAGGTTCGAGCCCTGTCCGCGGCAAATTCTGGCCAGTACGTGATGAGTTCCCAATAATAGGAAACCTGTTTAAAGGATGAATTGTTTTTTCTACTCTATACAGTTCTTAGTTTATACTGACAAATGTATGTAATTAACGAGTCAGGTTTTTAAATCATGATCGCAACTTTGGTTATGGCAAATTTTATCACCGCCAGCACAACCTTTGCTCCTTTAATTATATAAATGTTCATTCCAATACCACTTCAACATGTAGTGTTGTGTCTATACAATAATGATAGATTTAGAATTGTTAGTTGGAAATTAGGGTCTATATGGATGGCCTATGAGCTACATCAAAAACAATTTTTAAAAATTAACCGAGTTGCATTAGTTGGCATAGAATTGAAAATATTTTGCAGTGAGGGCAGAATGGCTCGGTATTTTGAGCACAAGACTCCGAAGCAATCGTGCCCAGGTTCGGAACTCGTCCGAGGCAAATACCGGCCAGTACCTGATTACTTCCAAATAAGGACCAAACCGGTATATTGAATGAATTGCCTTTTCTACTCTATAAAATTCTTAGTTTATATTGACAAATTTATGTACCTAATGGGTCAGGTGTTTATACCAATATCTCAACCTTGATTATAAAAATTACTTTCACCACTCGTGCAACCGGTGCTCATTTATTTATTTAAATGTTTATTTCAATACCAATTCCCCATGTAGTGTTGTGTCTGCACAAGAATGACAGCTTTGGAATAGTTAGTTGGATTTTGGGTTGCCCTATGAGTTTTTTTCAAAAAGAAAAAAAGACTAACCGAGTTACATTAGTTAGTATATAACTAAATTAGGCGCAGCGTGCGGGAGGGTGACTTAGTGGTTAGAGCAACAGATTCCAAAACAATCGTGCCCAGGATATGGACATGTGCGAAGCAAATACTGGCCAGTACGAGATAAGTTCCAAATAAGGACCAAAGCGGTCTATTGGATGAATTGCCTTATCCAGAATACACACTTCGCATTTTATACTTAAAAATGCATGTACATAATGTGTCAGGTTTTTATATCGAAGTCGCAACCTTGATTAAAGCAATTTTTATCACCGCCCGCGCTAGAAATTTTAGTTTTATTATTTAAATGTTCATTTTAATACCACTTTCCCATGAAGTGTTTTGTTTGCTCAATAATGGCAGGTTTGGAATGGTTAGTTGGAAGTGGGAGTCTAAATAGATGCCTTGTGAGTTACACCAGAAAGAAAAAGACTAACCAAGTTGCATTAGTTAGAATATAAATTTTGCTTAGTATGTGTCAGAGTGGCTCGGCGGTTAGATTACCTGATTCCGAAGCAGATGTGTCCAGTTTAGAGTCCTGTTCGTGGCACATTGTTGTCAGTGCGTTTTGAATACCGAATAAGGTCGTAACTTGTCTACTGGAAGAATTGCCTTTTCTACACTATATAATTCTTAGTTTATCCTGACAAATACATGTAATTAATTGGTCAGGTGTTTATATCAAGATGGCAACCTTGATTATAGCAAGTGTTTTTACCGCCCTCACAACCAATGTTCGTTTAATTAAATAAAAGTTCATTTCAATACCACTACCCAATGTAGTTTTTTGTCTGTTCAATAATGACTGATGAGGGATTGTTAGTTGCAAGTTTGGAGTGTAAATGGATGACATATAGGTTCACCTATAAGAACATTACTAACCGATTTACATTAGTTAGTATATAACTGAAAATTATTTAGTTTGTGGCAGGGAGGCTCAGTGCTTAGAGAAACAGATACCGAAGCAGACGTGCTCAAATTCTGGCGCAGTACGCGACCAACTCTGGCCATTACGTGATAAGTTCCCAATATATACGAAACCAGTTTACTGGATGAATTTTCTTTTATACATTGTACATTTCTTTATTTATCCTGACAAATTTAAGTACTTTATGGGTCAGATGTTTATATAAAGATCGCAAACTTGGTTATCACAGCCCGCGCAACCATTGGTCGTTTCATTATTTATATGTTCATTTTACTACCATTTCCACATGTAATGTTGTGTCTGCTCAATAATTACAGAATAGTGATGGTGAGTTGGAACCTCTTATCTAAATGAATGCAGTATGGGTTCAGCCTAAAAGAAAAAATTGACTTCCGAGATACATCGGTTTGTACATAACTGAAAATTATTTGCAGTGTGAGGCTAAGTGGCTCTGTGGTTAGAGCACCAGATTCCAAAACTGTTGTGCCTAGGTTCGGGACACATCCGAGACAAATACTGTCCAGTACGTGATTAGTTCCATATAAGGACCAAACCTGTCTATTAGATGAATTGCCTTCTCTACACTTTACAATTCTTAGGTTATACTAGTATGTATTAGGTGTTGGGAAACTAGTAACAAATTAGTTCAGTTGTGACCAGAAGGATAAACCAAAGGAAGCATGAACAAAAAGTATAATCTCATGCACATTCGTTTCGTGCTTACTGGCGACTCATCAGTAGGAGCCGGTATTACGCCCTTTAACCACTATATATTTTGGTCAGGAATGCAATAGTGAAGCTTACATCATATTAAGTCTACGACAATGAGACTTCAACGCTAACTCACACTATATAATATATATACCGAGTCTGTAAAGGATACTAACACTATGGCTATTGTGTTAGTAACCCATACCAACATTATTGTATCGAAAATGTACATGGTACTAACACTATGGTTTCGGAGTCGGAACATGGTACCAAAATAATGAAAATCAATTTATGCTATATTTCACCGAAATGGAGAATTACAACAATTTCTGAACACCTGTTACATGAGTAAATCCATACACCCTGGCCTTGATCAATATCAGTTATCACATTTCGCGGTAAGCATGACATCATTTAATTCAATATATAACAGTTAAATTCTGTTTGTTACGGAGAACTAATATATATGCAAGTTTGTATTAGGTGTTGCGAACCTAGTAACAAATTAGTTCAGTTGTGAACAGAAGGATAAACCAAAGGCAGCATGAACGGAAAGTATAATCTCGTGAACATTCGTTTCGTGCTTACTGGCGACTCATCAGTAGGAGTAACAGGAGTTCAGAAATTGTTGTAATTCTCAATTTCGGTGAAATAAAGCATAAATTCATATCCATCATTTTGGTATAAAGTTCCAACTCGAATACCATAGTGTTAGTACCATGTACCTTTTCGGTACAATAATGTTGATATCGGTTACTAACACAATGGCCATAGTGTTAGTATTCTTTACAGACTCGGTTTATATATTATATAGTGTGAGTTAGCGTTGAAGTCAGATTGTCGTATACTTTATATGATGTTAGCTTCACTATTGCCGGTTTACACATTCGTCTAGGTAATTGTACCGTCCTATTATCCCACATTCATGACCAAAATATATAGTGGTTAAAGGGCGTAATACCGGCACCTACTGATGAGTTGCCAGTAAGCAGGAAACGAATGTACATGAGATTATACATTCCGTTCATGCTTCCTTTGTTTTATCCTTCTGGTCACAACTGAACTAATGTTTTACTAGGTTCGCAACACCTAATACATACTTGCATATATATTAGTTCTCCGCAACAAACATTATTTAACTTAGGTTATATTGACAAATTCCTGTGCTTTTTGTGTCAGGAGTGTGTATGAAGGTAACAAACTAGATTATATGAATTGTTATCACCGCCCGCGCAACCATTGTTCGTTTAATTATATTAATGTTCATTTCAGTACCAATTCCACATGTAGTGTTTTATCTACTCAGTAATGACAGAATAGTGACGGTTAGTTAAAACCTTTTGTCTAAACTGATGCCGCATGAGCTCCACCTTTATAAAATTTCTGACTAAGCGAGTTTCATTATTTTGTACATAACTGATTAATGTGTGAGGTATGTGGCACGGTAGTTTAGTGGTTAGAGCAGCAGAAGCCGAAGCTGATGTGCGAAGATTCGAGCTCTGTCGGCAGCAGATTTTGGCCTGTGCGTATCGGGTTCCCAATAAGGTCGAAACCCGTCTACTGGATGAATTGACTTTTCTACGCTATACAATTCTTAGTTTATACTGACAAATATATGTACCTAATTGATCAGCTGTTTATATCATGATCGGAATTGTAGAGGCCCTTTGGTCACTACCATAAGAGATTCACTGGGGTACGAGGCCCGGAAAATCCATATATGCGGAATGATCATTTGATTTTGATCACTTAAGTTCCTCTGAACTATCTTTTAAACTACAACCCTTAAGTCCACTTGCTAACTGCTCTGTATCCTCAAGGTTTAGTAAACCAGCCATAATATTATTAAATTACATGCAATTTATATATTATATTAATTAAGCTTACCAGGATAAGCTGACATTCACAGTTTACAGAACAAGATGAGGGTTAACCTTTAAACAAATATCCACATCAATTACCTGAAGCAAATTTGTTGTTCTTTTCGCTGATAATTAAAAAGAACAATCTATAAAAATATTACAATAATTTATAATTTATTTATTCTCAGTTTTCTTGGTTTTTATTTTTACTTCTTTCCATATTTGTTCGACTCCTCCTTTTTCTCACACATTTCTGAGTCACATTTCACATCAGCTTCTGGATACTTCGATGGATACTGTTCCTCAGTCTCCTCCTCCGTCCATATAAACTGTGGAATACAGCGATCCAGTGTTACACACTCTACTGTGTCATTTACTTCTATAAATGCATTTTTCTCAGTCATATGGTTGACTTTAAATGGCCTCTTATAGAACGGAGTCGGACAATTCTGTCTGTTCTCGTTAGTTATATATATGTATATGAGATGCCAGCTTTAAATATGAAGATACATAGCATTTAGACTTTGGACTTCTAGTTTTGGTTGGAGCTAAACGACTCATTTTATCTCTCAAATCTCCAACAAACCAATCTACTGAACTAGAGGCCCAATCGAGACAACTTGGAGCTTATATTAGAAGATCTCTAGGTAACCTCAATGGATCTCTATAAACAAATTCTGCTATGGATGTTCATAACTGAGCTCTGTATCTGTTTCGCATTGCCAACAAAACTATGGGCAAATTATGTATCCAACTGGATTCACCAGTGCAGCGTAATGCAGCCTTCAGCACCCTGTGCGGTCTCTCAACCATCCCATTAGCTCTGGGATTATAAGCACATGTGTGTCTTACTTCTATCCCCATTGTATTCAATGATCTGATAAACAGTTCAGACATAAACTGACTACAACGATCAGTAGTTACCCTTATCGGTACACCATATCGCGACACCCAATTATGCAAGAACATAAGTAAGACTTCTTGAGCTGTCGTGTCCTTCAGGATTGCTACCTCAAACTGATGACTGAAACGATCAACCATCGTGAGTAATTACTTTTGGCTAGAAATTTCGGGCATTTCTACTATATCAATATGAACATGCATGAAAAGACCCGCTGGTATACCAATTGTTTTAATTTCAGTTTTGGTATGACGCCAAACTTTACAAGTTTCACAACGGGCACATGTTCTTACCCTGACTCTTATGTCTTTCGACATCTTTGGCCATACATATCTATCAGTGACCATCCTGATAGTTGCCTTAGTGGAAGGATGACTGAATTCATGTAGCTGTTGAATTACTTTATACCTTAATTCTAACGGTACATAAGGTGAGGGTTGGCTCCTGGGGATTTCACATAATAACCACTTATCTCCAATCTTCCTGCGTTTATATGTAGGATTCTTTTCCAACACAGCTACTAAAGGATCCAGACCTTGTGCTTCCATCAATTTCTGGACAAAATCATTTGAAGATACAACCGAGCATACGAGTGACTCTGAACGAATCATATCTTCATCTGATACGTCTGGTCTACTGAGAGAATCTGCCACCACATTCTCTTTTCCTGAGATATGACTAATGGTAAAATCAAATTCTGCGAGTCGGGTTATTTGTGAATTCACCCGCCGAGAATAATTTAGCCTATTCGCTTTCGCTAGAATACATATCAACGGTTTATGATCAGTTAATATCATAAACTGATGTCCATCTAGGTAGTGCTCAAAATGCAATACTGCAGAATAAACCGCTGGTAAATCCATTCCATGCGTGTCATCTTGCTTCTCGCGATCTTGGAGTTTTCGACTATAGAATCAAATCGGCTTGACGATACCATTATCCCGTTGATGTAGCATTGCTCCTATGGCTACATCAGATGCATCTGTGACCAGCTCAAGCGGTTTAGTTTAACCCACTGGTGCTAATGTGGTTATTTGGCTTAACAGATCTTTGGCCTTCTGGAATTTTTCCTTGTCGTCTTGGCTAAAATTAATAGGCCAGGACTTCTTGATCGTGCTCCGTTCACGGACCAAATATCGAGTTAATGATCCAAAAAATCAAGCTAAATCTGGTATGAAACGACGATAGTAGCTAATCATGCCCAAAAATCTACGCAACTGGCGTACAGTTCTGGGTTCTGGCACATCCTTGATTGCTTGTACCTTATCTTCCAAGGGCTTGATTCCATCCTTGGAAATGGTGTGTCCAAGAAATTTTACGGTAGAGCAACCAATCCTGCTCTTTTCTGGTTTCACTACCAAACCATAATGTTCCAGCTTAGACAAAACGACGTCCAAGTGCTCCCGGTGTTCCTCCCTAGATTGACTATATATAATGATGTCATCTATATACACTCTAGCAAATGTACAGTCTTGAATAACTTCCTCCGTCAGACGCTGGAATGTCTGACTTGCATTCTTCAAACCAAAAGGCATACATAAGAATTCATGCGATCCTCCTCCAGGGAATCGCATTGCTGTGAGCGGTATAGATTCTGCCTCCATAGGTACTTGATAGTACGCCTTCTGCAGATCTAACGTTGTATATACCTCATACCCCATTATATCCCTGAGCAAAGTACTCTGGTTCGGTAGAGGATACGAATCGCCTTTCGTTACCGAATTCAATAGACGATAGTTACCACAAACCCTCCATTGACCTGGTTCAGGTTTGGGAACAACCACTATTGGAGATGCAAAGTTGGAATTTGAACGCCTACAAATTCCTTCTTCTCTCAACCGCTTAAATTCTTCAATAGCAACCTGCTGCTTATGTTGTGCTAACGGTTGAGCCTTCGGCGAACAAGGTAGTGGTTCCACCAACTCGATTTGGTGTTCTATGCCTGTCTTTAAACCCTTGCGTTTAGCATTGAATGGCAGAAACACGGCCAGGTGTTTCTCGATGACATCCACCAAGTCATCGGCGACGACGGGTCTGGGTAGTCTCACTGACCTAACTACTGAGGTCCCAGTCTCAGCATAAGTCACTATCCCAGTGCTTTGTCCAATGGTCCTAGATTTGGGATCTAAAGCGAGATTAAAATGGATCAAAAAGTCCATCCCAATGATGTTATCCTTTATATCAGCGACCAGAAAATTCCACGTAAATGGAGATTTCTGCCCCAAAGTCACTGACAATTCTTTAACTCCCTTAACCTCAATTGGACTTCCATTAGCAGCCCATAGTTGATAATCGAATGTGGGGCTATCAATTTCCACCACATCGGATCGAACTATGCTCACCTCCGCACCTGTGTCTATTAAGAAGTTTAACCCAGTAAGTTCATTTGTTGTAACGAACTTATTTTTGCTATAATCAGCAACCTCTTTTAGATTACCTTCCAGTCGAAATCTAACAGATTTATGGACTGTGTTACCGCGCGTTTCTTCCATCGAAGCTTCCGATCCTAACTTCGATGATTTTAGTATGCCTCGAATATGCATACCTTTGAGCCTTATGTGCGCAACCCCCTACGGCTCCTATTAGCCGGCGCTCCACTAGTTTTCCGGCAGCTTAGACTACTTCCTTTCCATCGGGGACCACCTAAATTTGGAAACGTGCATCCCCCCTACTGACACTTTCCAAACTCGGCCTATTTACGATGCGAAATGCACAACTCGCGTTGTCCTTGTACACTCTCACGCAATTCGCCTCTCAAATGCTTGGAATTTAAACTTTGACACCGAGAAATCATCCTACCTCTGTTGGAACTTCCCCTATTGTTTTTTATCCAACCCGCATCCCTGCGGAGGGTACTTAATTCATTCTCTACGGTCAGGAGTCTCTCTGAGAGATGCCTGAGTTGCTGCTCCAGGTGTGAATCTGCTGTTACTGCATACACCTTAGGTTCCTTCTGACGATACACTTTGTCCAACTCTTTGAGCCTCTTTGGCCACTCTAGTTCCATTGAATCAAAGACATCCAAGGTGGCTCTTAGTCTAGCAGGCAATTCTGCTACAAATATACTGTTTATAACTTCCTCAGATATATCAAGCCCGATGGATTTTGAAATAAGTCTGTCATAAAATTCAGATGGAAGTAGATTTCCCATCTCTTCCTGGCGTAAGAAGTCAGTCATCCGTTCAGTCCTCTCGGGTTGATATCGTCAACAAAGTTCTTCGATTAGAAGCTCAAATGCATTTGCCGGTTTGTTCTCAGAAACAAATTTCCTGGGTCTAAATAGATTGTTTTTTAAAGGCTCAGGCAAACACCACCAGGCCGAGGAAAACCTTTCTATAGGGTCGGTCATCCTTTTTAGTTTAAAATAAAATTTTGCTTCTTCAACCCATTCAGAATGGTTGTCTGGTCTGTACATATTAAGCTTAACATTGCTATCCATAGAATTGCGGCAAAAACGATCATCTACATCAAATCTGTCAGCATAGAGGATCCTGGCGCCGTTGTCATTTTTTATACAGGCCCTTTGGTTACTACCATTAGAGAGTCTCTGGGATGCTGGAAAATCCATACATGCGGAGTGATCATCTGATTTGGAACACTTAAGTTCCTCTAAACTATCTTTTAAACTACAATCCTTAAGTCCACTTGCTAACTGCTCTGTATCCTCAAGATTTAATAAACCAGCCATAATATTATTAAATTACTTGCAATTTATATATTATATTAATTAAGCTTACCAGGATACGCTGACATTCACAGTTTACAGAACAAGATGAGGGTTAACCTTAAAACAAATATCCACGTCAATTACCTGAAGCAAATTTGTTGTTCTTTTCGCTGATAATTAAAAAGAACAATCTATAAAAATATTACAATAATTTATTAGCAAAGATATCGTAGATGGAACCACGCAGTGTCCCGCTTGTACGCTTCAGCAACTCAGAAAAAATTATCTTTTTTCCCTCGGCAAGACAAGTCAAAAACTTCGACAATATGAACAAAAGAACTTCCAAAAAATTTTACAATATTTTTTTCAAAAAATACAATATTGTTTTACGAAACCAGCGATAACATCAAATGTCCAAAAATAAAAATTGATTTATTTTTATATGAGTTAATTGGTGTCCAATAATTAAATTAACCTCCACAGAATCTTGAATATAAGCAATTGATATCACCACGCGCGCAGCCTTTGTTCGTTTAGGCTTTATCAACGCGTAGTATTTTTATGCCTGATTTTATACGGATAAATAAGCGCATTTAAATGTTGCTTCGTCAATGCATGCTTTTCTGTGCATTAAGACTATTTCAAGTATGAAGCCGGATCAAGTAAAATAGCCTTTAATCATTTTTTAAAATCATTTATTGTAGGTAATAAATCGGCTTCATGTTCAAATAAAAATTCAAATGCTGCCACAAAATCAACGTCGTATTTATCAGAAGGACGAATTCCTTTATTTTTCCCATCGATAGTTCCTCTATTATTAGTTGATCGATTCGTATTTTTATAAGTTTAGCACGCGTTTATCAATATTGGTCGGTAGCAGACCACACATAACTCTAGGTTTTCTATCGTTTTCTAACTTGTTCAATATTCTTAATTTGTTTTTCGTCGTAACAGCTGGAAGAAACATCAGAAATCTCATTCTTGATAAAAGATACCATTATTTTGTTTCTATCATTTATATCTTGAATTTATTAGCAAACTCAAAAGAACCAGCAACTGAATAATTACCTACTATATAATAATACTGTGTTGGTGGAGAATTAATATATATACAATTGTGTATTAGGTTTTGCGCACCTAGTAACAAATATGACCAGAAGGATAAACCAAAGACAGCATGATCGGAGCGTATAATCCCGTGTAAATCCGTTTTGTGCTTACTGGCGTCTCGTCAGTAGGAACCGGTATTACGCTCTTTACCAATTATTTCTTTGGGTAAGGAATATGATAAAGTTTGATGATACATTCTCCTTAACGAATGCGTAAAACTGCCGTAGTAGAGCTAACTTCATATAGAATCTATATTTTTATAATAATAATAATATATTTATTTGGCAACAAAGGCCAACAGGCCCAACCATTGAAATAACAAATCAAAGGTAGGATATGTGGATATGAATAAAATTGTGACTAGCAAAGTATTTAACTACAGGAGAGGGAGGAGCTGAGGAAGAGAACTGCTTTAATCCTCTTCATGATAGTACAATCTGGTGAAAAAGAGAGATTCCATTTGAATAGACAGAATCAACTGGAGCACAATTCATGTAGGGCCCGAGCATCAATGTGGGGTAGGCTGGGGTCGGACAGACGAATTTGACTGTGAGTCCGAAAGTGATGGCGGACCGGTAGCAGACATCGACCCACAGAGTTCTTTGTCATGGATATTGAATTGTTGTAGGGTTGTATTTACTAGGATGAAGTCGACTAGATTGAAGCTTGTGTCTCGTGCAGGGATCACTGGCTTCCGTTGAGCGAGTTTATGACTGATGGTAGGCGATGGGAATCAATGTCCGATGTAAACCGTCGGATGGTCCAGTAGAATTTTTGAGTTTCCGGTCGTTCGGTGAAACAAAAAGGAAAAAATTAGTTGAGCAAAACGTGGTAAATTATTTTCTATTTGGATGCGATAGAATGAAAAATAAGATTAGAAATCGTATCAGGGAGTCAAGAGTGAGAAATTTGAAAACAGATTGGAAAAGTGGTAATTAGAGGCCAGCCAGAAGCGACTTCACCCTCCGAAACTAGTAACAAGAGAATAGCCTAGGGATAAAAGTAGTGTTATGGTTTAAGAAGAAACCAAATGCGCTTCCAATCTGTTGTCTCGCATAGAAATTTGTTAAAGACGTACTTGTGGACCGCCTTTTTAAATTCGTGCTGGGATAGGAGCTTTATTTCCGTGGGAAGAGCGTTAAAAACACTAGTGGCTTTGGAAAAGAGATAGATTTTGTTAAATATATTAGGAGTATGGTTGGATTGGATTGAAGAGTTGCTAGAGCGTGTGGCGTAGTGGTGACTTGGGTGAGCGAAGTTGGACAGTGATAGGCAAGTTGTGATCTTATGAATAAAAGAAATGACTCGAAGGTGACGGGTAAACCAAAGCGGTAGAAGGTTTGCCAGAAGTAGGCGTTCCCGATAATTTTGGCTGTGAGGGAAGACTCGCTTTAGAAATCTGGAGGAGATCTGTTCGATGGCGTACAAGGAGGCTAGAGTGAGAGGACAGTAGAATTCGCTAGCGTATGAAATGAGGAGTAGGACATAGACCTTGAATAGCGTGAGTCGGAGAGTGGGGTTGTTTGTCTTGACGCAGATCAAATGGGCTCATTTGAGGGGTTTGGAAGTAGTGTGTTTAAGATGTGAGGATAAGTCTAGAGATTTTGAAAAATAGATACCAAGGTGCTTGGCAGAATCTATTATTTTAATATAAAGGGGATAATTTGCGTCCGAGAGAGAACAGAATGGGTCGGAGGAGAGTTTCATCAAACGAATTTTGGCGGGTTTAGTTTGAGACCGATATTGCTAAGCTGCGAATAGAGCGAGGATAAAATCTCCGATATAAGAGATACGAAAGGGTTGGATGCTGAGGTGTTACTGAACACTATGACCATGTCATTCGCATATTTAAACAGCTTGTAAAGGTTGTCCTCAACCTGTACCTGCGCGAGTGTAAGGTTGAAATGATTAGGACCAAGTACGGAGCCCTTGGGAACTCCAAACCGAATATGGGCTGGCATCGAGTGACTATTTCCGACTTTAAAAGTTACGCATCGGTTTCTGAGATAGTAACAGATAAGATTGAGGACCTTGCCGCCGATACCACTGCACAATAAGGCGGATTGAAATGACAAAGATCAAAATCCTTGGATATATCTAGGAAGCGGCGAGTGCATTCAAGACCTTTAGAGACAGAGGAGTAGCAGTGAATATAGACTCTGATTAATTTGGTGAAAGAGGAGCGGCCTTTCAGGAAGCTATGTTGATCGTCGGGGAGATAGAAGTTGTCCTGAGAATTAATGGAAGGGTAGATTAGGTGGTATAAGACCCTGTCAAAGATTTGAGTGGTCTTTGAATGAGGAGATCGACAAAGTGCCACTTTTTGGGATAGGAGAGATCGTCGAATTACGCCATTCCAGAGAAAGATAGGTAGTTCCGAGGCATCGGTTGATAACATCGGCAACCATAGAGAAGATATTCCAGCCAAGAAGAGCTATCATGGTGACCTAGACACCGTATGGATCAAATTCGTTTTTAGATTTGATGTCTTTAATTGTTTGAGCGACGGAGGCCGGTGAAACGTTGAACCAGCGTAGGTTCTCAGTGTCTCTGTTGTCTGTTATCTCAGCAGGCGGAGTGAGAATGGAGAAGAAGCTGAGGAGATAATTTAACTAATTGTCGACGAAGAAGGAGTCGTGTGACCGAGAGAAGTTAATGAGGTTTTGGGCTTTTGTAGCAATTGGTATTTCATGACTGCGAACCTTATCCGGGGTTAGGAGCTTTGCAGATGCGTTTCTCGGTACTATATATATATATATATATATATATATATATATATATATATATATATATGTTCATTGCTTTGAATATTAACCAGTTTATTACTACTTAGGAAGAAAAAACACATTAATAACGAAGTAGATAATGGCCTTTTAATTCTTTCATTAATATACATTCTGGGTATTCATTTAAGTATGTGGGTGGCAACAAATTTGACTCGGTTTTACTTCTATTTCTTGTTTAGGCTCATTAGTAAATATATATGCTTTTGTGTGTGTTTATATATATATATATCAAGCCCGTAAAGGGTAACAACACTATGGCTATTGTGTCAGTACCTGTTAGCAGCAATGGTTGCTAAAAAAGGTATATTGTAACATCACTAAGATTACTGGATCAGTAAAAGTTACCAATATCATGATAATAATATGGATTCAAGGTAACAAACTTGCCTTTACCAGCCAACAAAAAAGAAATAGCCGTTAGTGTCGACATTATGTTATGTACCAATATACATGTGCAAGTTGTCGATCAACTTACCTAGGCGGATCAACCAGACGGTTACATATTGGAATGAGGAAACATTGCAACTTCAACGACTGTCTTAATCAGATGGTGAATAAATATCTGCGATTGCGCAGCACATGGTCAAAACTTTACTCGTGTATTCTCCAAATGTAGCATTTAAGATGGTTTCTAAATGGAAAAACAGAAAGAAGTTAGCCACATACGAAGCTTTATGGGTAAACAAATCGCAGAAGATTCCTGTTCGGGTTTCAACTCGAGGTGATGCACGCAATTTATCTGTTATACCCTTATTTCACTCTCTCTTTAAATGTTTACATTTTTCTATTTTGTTTGGTCTATAAACTTCTATATAAAGAGATGGTTTTTGTAGACAGTTGAGATGAATATAAGAAAGAAACAGTACGTGTATCTGAGAAAATTTCTTTATCCATTTCCACATGGAAAAGGTACTATGAATTAAATGAAACCTTCAAGTAGAAAGATATAGAGAGAAATTGCTTTTGCTGTTTAATAAAACGGATAGTAAAATGATGACTTATTTTTGTTTATGGTAATTTAATATACAGTCCATAGAAATTAAGATGTATGTCAGCATGATCTGATCTGCTATATAACGAAGAATATCATTTCAGTCTTGATTGTGAAATGTTAGTATCATTAGTGATTAAGATTAAATCTAAACGTGCAAAATTGTATTCACTGATATCTCAAAAGCATTTTATTCTATTTATTTTTATAAGTTTGTTAAGCTGATAAGATCATTGTTTATCAATTCCGATATCTTCAGACTATTTAACCTTTATTTGTATTGTAGGATCAGTGTTATTATATTTGAATCGGTAATATTCAAAATGGATATCTGCAAATTAACAGAATAAGTTTCTAAATAAACAAATCTTAAAATTATTATTATAATCAAGGTTGTGGTCTTGATATAAGCACCTGACCCATTAATTACTTACATATATGTTAGTATAACTAAAAATTGTATAGTGTAGAAAAGACAATTCATCCAGTAGACCGGTTTCGTCCTCATTGGTAACTTATCATGTACTGGCCAGAATTTGCCGCAGGCAGGACTCGAACCTGGGCACGTCTGATTTGGAATTTGGTACTATTGTAGGAGGTATTGCGATTCATGTTAGAGGTTTTGCGAGGTAGTTGTTTATTAAGCAATGCTATGCTATTCCTACATGTGCCTAGTAGCTGACGTCGGAAGAAATCAGGTTCGTGTGACGTGTTTCTAATCAGTCGCAATATTAATTCCCATTGTCGCGATGGGAGAAGGCTAAGTCGAATTATCATACGTGTATTATGAACAAGGTTGTAAGATAAATTAAAATTCACTGTTAGTCAAAATTGACCGTGCACTAGAGGGCAACAAAATTAAATATTGTTAACACAAGTTAATATCTCTGCACAAAAGCAAAGAGTCATAAAATGACGATAATTAAATCCAGAATGTCTTAGCAGTGTAGTTACTGTTCACGGATAAACGATTAAAAACACAAAATATAAATCCTGGCATTGAACATTATAACACAATAATCCACTGCATGCTACCGGCGTATTACGCGCGGGTGTGTATTATAATTGAACAAAACCCTATTAATTACAAATAAAATTGCATTTCAAGAAATCGCACTTAAAACCGCTTTAAATCAACAGAGATTGTTTCAAAAATCACAGTTATGTGAAATATTGTCTAAAACCAAAATTAGCTTATGTGACCCTAAGGAAAACCGGATATGATGGAATTAATACTCGTTTGGTTGTAACGCGGAGCCGCGCGTTAAACTTTAATCCCCAGTGTGCGGCAGGGTGGATCAGTGGTTAGAACACCAGATTCCGAAGCAGACGTGCCCACGTTCGAGCTCTGGTTGTGGCAAATTCTGGCATTACATGACGAAAGTGGTCTCCTGGATGCATTTTTTTCCTGCACTGTACAATTCTTAGTTTATACTAACATATGTAAGTAATTAATGGGTCAGATGCTTATATCAAGACAGCAAACTTGATTATAATAATTGTTATCACCACCCGCGCAACCAATGGTCGTTTAATTATATAAATGAAACATGTGTGGTTTGAATCCAAATAAATATATTCTATTCTATTCTATTCTATTCTATTCTATTCTATTCTAAATGTTTATTTCAATATCACTTCCCCCATGTAGTGTGGTGTCTGTTCAGTAATGACAGATTTTTATAATTAGTTGGAACTTGGGGGTCTATATGGATGATATATGGGCTTCACCTATAGGAAAAATAGAATAACCAAGTTAGATTTGTTAGTATATAACTGAAAATTGTGTGTAGTATAGTGTGCGGCAGGGTGGCTCAGTGGTTAGAGCACTAGATTTCTAACCAAACGTGCCCAGATTCGAGCCATATCCACGGCAAATTCTGGCCAGCATATGATGAGTTACAAATAAAGACGAAACTGGTCTACTGGATAAGCTGCTTTTTCTACACTATATAATTCTTAGTTTATAACGATATATAAGAAATTAATGAGTCAGGTACTTGTATCAAGACCGCAGCCTTGATTATGTAAATTGTTATCACCGCCCACGCAACCAATGGTCGTTTAATTATATAAATATTACAGTTCGCGGATGACCTGAAGATTATCTCACTAGTTGATACAAAAAACATTACTTTATCTGTGAATAACTTCAAAATGGAAATTTATGACTTGGCAGATATTTAGTAGCATCATAATTGAAGATTTACATGAAGACAAAACTTACGCGTTATCAATTGATTGTTGAATGGAATTTAACTATTTATACTCATAGAGCTGTTATTATCGATGTTTTGGAGATCGAAATTCACTATGAAGAAGAGGAATTTTGCATGGTTATTGAATGTGCAGCTTCTAATAAATGGCACATTTAGAGAATAGTCCGCAGCGTCAAGTATGTTTGGGCGCTATTAAGGTGAAACATAGTAAAAATATATATATTAAACGTGAAACGAATATTATTTGGATTAGCACAGTCTTAGATTTACGCAGCCGATGCTTCGAATCCACTTAAGAAACATTGTCAAACATAATATTATTTGTACAATGGGAGGTGAAGAGTCAAAATATCTGTGTCGAGTTCAGGGTAAACTGACTTAGGCTGAGTGAGTTTACTACTGTTGGAAGGCGAGGAGGGACCAGTGTTCGATGTATACCGTCAGGTGTTTCAGCAGACTTCGAGTTTCCGATCGTTTGCTGAAACCAAATGAAGTGAATTATTAGAGAAAATTACTAATTAATATATGGATGCGGTAAAACAAAAATTGTATTGGAGAACAAGAAGAGAATTAACATTCGGGAACTAGTTAAAAGCCTAGGGGTAAAATGAAGTAGTATGGATGAAGAAGAAGCCAGGTTCGCTTCCAAACCGAGTTCTCGCATAGGAACTTGTTAAAAAATTGAGTGTGAGCCGCCTTCTTAAGCTTATGCTGGGATAGGAGCTTAATTTTCGCAAGTAAAGCTTGGTGTTCTTGCGGCATTGACCTCTTTTCTTGATTTTATCTTATATGAAACTTTTCATTATTATGAAAATGTTACCGTTTTTAAAATGTTATTTTATACTTATTTAAATCATGTTTGACATGTTAATATAAAAACCAATCAGATTGTATTTAAAAGATTGCACAATATACATAATTTGTCGGCAGCCACACACACTGAATCGTTTCTCCTTCCATGATCATCATCAGAGCACGACGGAAAATTGTTTAGCGAGAATCAAACCGAAGGGAGGATGAGCTACCAATGCAGCTCAATTATAGTAGTCTCGCATGTGTTGTACTTTGCTGGAAATATATGCTGCAAAATTTCTATGTAGCCAAAAAAATTACTTTTTGTAGCATTCGCAACATGTACATGAATTATAAAATTAAACAATCATTGATTGCCCGGGAGTTGAAAGCAATACATAAAATAAATTTTGCTAGAATCAGTAAAAGTTAATTCTTGTGAATGCATAGAAATTTTGCAACACATTTCTAGCTAAGAATAACGTATGCGACATAACTAGAGGTGGGAGCGGAATATCTAATTGTGGATTGGTCCTCGCTGGTGAGCTTACTGTCGTTCTCTGATGATGATCATGGACGAGCGAATCGCTTCAGTACATGTGACGGACATTAAATTAGCTATGTTATGCGAGTCGGTAAGTACAATTGGATTGGTTTTTATATAAAGCTCCCAAATTTGATTTAAACAATTGATAGCACGTCCTGCTCAAAAAACGATTGTTTAAATGCTATTTTATATTTTGTATCTATTTAAACTTGGTTTTAAATTGTAATAATTAGCCTCTTGTCTATGTAATTCTACATGGTATTCGCAGTTGTACATTGTGAGAGTGATATTGTAATTTTGTACAATTTACAATACCTTATAGGAGGTGTTATGGCTCTGCTGTAACGAGTAAACACTGATGTTGGCTCTGTCGACATTGACTCTGGTTCCCCTTTATCTCGTAACATCATGACGGCGTCAGTTAGCTATGTTGCTGGTGAGATGTCGGGCGTCAGCCCGTGGTCATCAAAACTGTCTGGTAGTGGAATAATCGTTTTTTCGCCGCCTGATAGGTTTTGGTGTGTTTATTCACTTTGCATTTCTGACATTCTAGAAATTGTTTTTACCATTTCTTGTCATCTCGCCGCTTGCCAAGCCAAAAATACGTTCTTGATAAAATATCCACTGAGGCTTTGCCAGATGGGTGGCTCATTGAAAAGTAAACATCGAAGATCTTGCGACGGAGTTTTTCAGGTATAAACGGCCGAGTGCCCACGCCAGTTATTTCACACTGCAGCAGAGTTCCATCATAATCAAATGTTTTCAGGCAATTGACATCAAATGTCCGAAGTGATGGATCATCTTGCTGTGCTGCTTGCAATTCCTGAGTACTTATAGGTGAAGGACACAGGATAGAAGCACAGAATTCTGCAGGACGGCGCAGGGAGTCTGAAACTGCGTTTTCTGATCCTTCATATTCATACTCGTGTATTCGTGTAAGTTGGGATTTGACGCATCGTGAATTAAAATACTCTTTCATTCCTCTGAGCATCGGGAGTAGAGGAAGGTGGTCGGTGTAGATCTTGAACTTTCGGCCATCCAGATAGGTGTGGAAGTGTAGGATCGACCGGTAGTAACACTTTCCGTAATGTATCAAATCGCATATCGCGAGGTTGTAGTGTTTGCAAGTAGAACGCGATTGGACGGCCTATGCCATTAATGGACTGTTGAAGTACTGCGCCTGTGGCAACGTCGGATGCATCTGTGATCAATTCAAATGGTTCAGACCAATCAAGAGAATGTAGCATGGTCACTTTGCATAAGGCCGTTATGGCAACCTCGTAAGCCTGCATGTCGTCCACGTTGAGCTGAATCAGTTGTAATTTCTTGACGAAACGGCTTGCTGGCACGAGATATTTGTGAAGAGGTTCTAAGATCTTTGTAAGGCAAAATACGAATCGAGAATAATCGTTCATTTTGCTTAAGAACCGTCGTAATGCTCAAACGGCGGTTGGAGACTGTAGATCTTGAATGGCACGAACCGTAGAAGGTAGAGTTGTCATGCTTTTCTGGGAAATTTGATGACCAAGGAATTCAATTGATTTTTGGGCAATGACACATTTGTTGCCATGAAGCCGTAGGTCATGGTCTGTTAGACGTGTTAGTAAAATGTCAATATGCTGTATATATTCGGACATTGAGTTGGAGAAAACCCGAATGTCGTCTAAGTAGGGAATTACAAATGGTAGACCGTCTAGTATTTCGTCCGTAACGCGTTGAAATGTTTGAGATGCGTTCTTAAGACCAAAAGACGTATAATAATATTCGTGAGTACTACCTTCTGTGAATCTGAGTGCAGTGTAGGATACCGAGCCTTCGTCCATGTGTACTTAATAGTAGGTTTCCACTAGGTCGTGTTTTGAGTACACAGCATGACCGATAGCGGATCTGAGTAGGTCAGCTAGATTTGGCAGTCTGTACGAATCAGACTGTGTGCAAGAATTGAGAATACGATAATCCCCGCCCACTGTGAATGTTCAGGGTTCATTATTTGGTACAACTACCATAGGCGACGCAAATGTTGAGCTGGATCGTGTACAGATGCCTTGTTGACGTAGCATGGCGAATTCTTGCTCGGCAGCCTTATGTTTGTGTGGTGCCAACGGACGTGCCATATTAAATCAACAGTTAAGCTATTCATGATGAATCATATTAGGATTCGTTATTAACAAATTTAATAAACGACTATCTACATTTGAACTAATCCTAGAATTTTGGCGTGTTCGAACGACAGTTAGCAAATGTCGTAGAAACATGACAAGCTATTTGGAACTAACGCATTTTATAGCAAAAATAATTAATCACCAGTTTCATGTCATAGTATAGGCCATTATCACGCATACAGCAGTTTCATCAGTTACACATTCCACATAAGGACTCACAAATGTCATGGTGCACAACGCCGAGCATACTTGAATTCATTTGGTCTGATCAAACTCCTCTTCCTGACAGTGATCAAGTCTCACCAAGAACCATAATCTTAAAATTGGCATCGATATTTGCAATTCATTTTGCAATTTTCATACTGCGGCTGTCAAAATTTATAAGCACATCTCTATTTTGGTTCACACGGTCTAACTGACAACAACGGCTAACAATTTGTGCAGAAATAACTAGTTGTTATTTGGCATAATATCATTGATAAAGCAATTAACGCGTATGCATCAGCCCAGCATCAGCACATTATGAAATATTTTCTATTAACCTATGGGAAATTCTATAACCTACTCGGCTGTACAGAACTAATCAGGCTTCGCCAGGATGAAGTTCTTTGTTCAGAGAGGAAAATTATGTAACATTTCAAATAATTTTGCCGATACCTTGTAAAGAAATTCAAAATAAATACCCATTCAAATTGACTGATGTTGGACCAATGAGAGCGCGCAATCTGTAAACTAATCAAGTATGACCTGAATATATAATATAAACGAAATTCATTTCCTACTCAGCACACTCTGTCCATTTTACTGCCTGCAAATGTTACCGACGTTCTGCTGCTTTATTTATGTACTCATGCTGTCTTACTTCCGTTAACCAACGCTGCTTCACTAACTCACCTAGCCATCAGACACACTAATTTACTTGATGCTTTATATCCATACATATGTAATTTATTAATATAATTATCGCACTTCTACGTCTGCCATCTGTCTTGTTGTTGCCGCAGAGCATCAGAAAGTTCAATGAAAGCCCTTGAACAGCAACTGACACCTTCTGCTTCGTTTAATTACGGGATCACAAACCCATAATCAGGACACATATATCAAATGTCTAGGAGATATCCTGGACATCCGTATCTGCTCTGATACTCCAATACATCTCGGTATTAAACGATTTAGGTCTGTATAGGATGTTTTACTGTTACCTAATGAGAGAACAAAAGATTGCAAGAACTTATAAGTCTTAATGTGTCTGTAGGAGTCTGGTGCTTGCTGATCGATATATAAAATGGAGTTCAGTAAATAATAATTTCCTTTCAAGACTATAAGAATCACACCAACGACTTCTTGGAGCATGCTATCAATGACCTCGAATATTTGATAAGCCTCTGTGTTAAATAAAACTATATATAATTTATTAAGTAGTAAGCAATAGGACTTTGTACTTGTGCGCAACCTTGTACACCGAATATTTGATCTAGAAAAAAAATTCCACAAGAAATTTATAATAATTAAATTACCTGTTCCTGATCGTTCCCGATATGCTTAAATATGAAAATAAACTCATACTTGCAAGAGAATGTTATGAGGATCAAAATTGTAAAATTGATTAAAGACACAATATGGCTGCTATACGTCAACAGAAAAGATCACGTAAGTCAGGCTCAAAATACAGAAAACTGCATTCAAGAGCAATTCAAAAATGTAAAGACTCAAAGGGATTTAAACAAAGGATGTTCTCGAATTAAAAATAATATTTTTCTTTTTTATTAGTATGCAGGGGGTTTTGTAGTTACCGTAAGATGTTCTGCGGGCTAGATGTCTATTTAGTGAGGTTATGACATCCTACGTAATACCTGGTAGCTGTTATTACGATCCGCGTTCATGATTAATCCCTGGCACTTTCCCGAAGGGTGATGTGAAAAAGGTCAGGCACAATGTCATTGTTTTATTGAACACAATGTTGCAAAGAAAAGATAAAAATCGTATAAAAGTAGTCACAATAAGCACAAGATATAAATCCAAGTTTTTCGTTGTTAAAATATTCCACTGTATGCTAGGTTTTGAGTGTTAAATCACATAAATCCACTGAACTGTAGGGTTTCGGATAAATGATTGAGAAATAAACAAAATATAAATCCAGAAAATCTTAGGTGAACTGTTAGTGGTTATGTAATAATGGTTAAAGCACACAAAATATATAAATCCTGATTGTCTTGGCAGAGTAGTTAATAATTCTATTTAAAGGCTTTAAATACACAGAGTATATAAATCCAGAATGCCTTAGCAGAGTGGTTCATAGTCAGGTGTAAAGGGAGAAACACATAAAATGTATAAATCCTGGCTTTGAGCGTTAAGTCACATAAATCCATTGCATATTACCGGCGCATTACGCGCGGGTGTATAATTTTATTAAACAAAACCATATTAATTACAATTAAATTTGCAGTTTAAGAAATCTCAATTAAAACTGCTTGAAACTAATAGAGATTGTTGCTAAAATCACAGTTATGAGAAATATAGTGTAAAACCAGAATTAGCCGATGTGACCTTAAAGAGAACAATATTTGTCAAATTTGAACTTCGTTGGGTTGTAATGCGGAGCCGAGTGTTACAAGTATTCCTTTTAATCAACCAGTATGGTGCAAATGAATCATTAAGTTGTTACTTTATTTTTGTCGCAGTATATATCTTTCTTTATATACACCACATTTTATAAAAGACGTCTAGTAATAAACATAATACTTAAGCGTTGTCTTTCGTTCAATCTTTTCGGAACGAGTTATATATAGCTGTAGCCCTGAAGTCAATGTTTGTGCAATTTTAGTTTTCCTCTTGTATTGCTGATTCGTCTGGCGTTGATAGATTGCGATCGTCTTGTGCTGCGGTTGAGCCTGGTGTTGATTCCATGGACAAAGCGTCTTATAAATATGAAATTGGTGTGTGCAATCTTGGTTTGGACATGGAATGGTGGTGCTTTAATTCATCTAGTTTTGCGGTCTCGTCATCAATCTAGATAAACATGGAATGCAGTGGTCCAAAGTCCCACAATTCTTCATTCCATTTATTTCTATGACGAAATTTTGTTTTGTCATCCTCTTGAAATTGTACGTTCCCTTGTAAAATATAAATTTTAAAAATCTTCCTAGTTTCATTAGCTAAATAATCAAGTGATGCCGATCTCAAAGACGAGGTTAAATAGCACCTTGTTTTAATTTTTATGGAGCTAAACAGCACATATAATCTCTAACTGCACTAACAATGTGTACTATGTATTAAGAAGTCAAATCAAGACTACTTGGAGTGTCTACTAGAAGATCTCCTAGCTGTCGTAATTGTTCTCCATAGACCAATTCTGCAACAGGAGTTCCTAATTTTGTCATATACCTATTACGCATGGCTAGCAATACTATAGGTAAATCGTATACCCAGATCGTACAATTATTATACCTTAATGAATCTCTCAAGTCACTATACAGCGTTTAGACCATCGTATTTGCGCAAGGGTCGTAATATCTAGTAGGCAGCACGTTTATTCCCATGGAATTGAAAGATCTTATGAAATTTTTTTTCATAATTTGACTATCGCAATCACTAAAGTACCTGACCGGAACCCCATTTCGCAACGCCCATTTGTCTCCACAGCAAATGGACAACTGAAACGATCAACCATTGTGAGCAAATATCTTTGTCTGGTGACTTCTGGCCTTCCGACAATATCAATAGGTATATGCAAGTGTGTATTAGGTTTTGCGAACCTAGTAAAAAATTAGTTCAGTTGTGACCAGAGAAACAGCATGAACTGAAAGTATAATCTCATGCACATTCGTTTCGTACTTACTGGTGACTCATCAGTAGGAGCCGGTACAACGCCCTTTACCAACTATATATTTAGGTTAGGAATGTGGGAAAATAGGACGTTCCTGTTATCCCACATTCCTAACCAAAATATATAGTTAGTAAAGGGTGTAAAACCGGCTCCTACTGATGAGTCGCAAGTAAGCACGAAACGAATGTGCATGAGATTGTACTTTCCGTTCATGCTGCCTTTGGTTTATCATTCTGGTCACAACTGAACAATTTGTTACTAGGTTCGCAACACCTTATACATACTTGCATCTGTTGCTCGTTGCAACGGAGTCCATAACTCAATTTGGTGCTCTTCTTCTCTCTTCAATCCATTTCGTTTGGCACTGCAAGGACGAAACACCGCAAGTTGTATCTCGATGATAGCATCGAAAACATTTTATACTGTGGGATTTGGCAACCAAACTGATAAATCCATTAAGGTTCATGATTCAGTATTTGCTAAGGCCTAACACCTTTCCCAATAGTCCTGGTTTTGTAATCTTATGATAGCTATAAATATGTGAAAATATGCAACCCAGTTATATGGTATTCCACGTCGGCTCCCAAAATATTCCACGTTAAAGATTCCCGTCTCAAAGTTACTAACAGTTCTTTCACACCCTTAAAAATTATCGGAATGCCCCTACTAACCTAACTTTGCTTACATCAGTATCCGTGTCAGTAAAAAATTCCACACTTCTCAATTCATCTCTAATGATTCATTTATTGCTGGAAATCCCGGCAATGTTTTCAATATCTCTCCCTATGCAGAACCAAACACTTTTCTGGCTGTTTTGATAGTATTTTTTTGTTGGAATCACCAATTACGCCCTATGTATTGCTTAATAGGCACACCAAAGAGCCTTTGCGATGCAATCTACATTCTGATTCTACTATTGGGGTTTCTTTACTTCTCCCAGTGAGTAATTTGTCGCAATCGATTTGGTGTTTTTTTCCATCTGAATCCTACGACGCCTAAATTATTATCCTAACTACAAAAATGCTATCTATTCTTCAATTTGGCGTTTGATATACGTAATTTTTCCTTGTAAATCGCGAACCTCTTCCTTACGATTTTTAGAGCTTCTGTTTTTTCTCGGATTTCCTGCACCATGACTGAGTCTTCTTTTACAGTACGTAACTGTAATTCTTGCAGTTTGTATACGCCGCCCAGCACTCTGAGTTTACTTGGCTAATAAAACTGTATGTTTTCAAATACATCTAATGTGGTTCTAATGCTCTGTTGTAGCTCGGCTGTATAAATTGAATTCACCACATCTTGAGACGTATTTAATCTCGAAGCTTTTGAAGGTATGCATTCATAAAGTTCTAGAGGAAGTTGACGACCCATCTTCACTAGAAGCAACAACTCGCAAATTTGAGCAGAGCTTCAGG